>JASVEL010011479.1:0-204000 GCA_032618575.1 Nicotiana noctiflora | reverse complement strand
ATAAGATTTCTATTACGAAATTATTTGAAACCTATAAGCACAATTTTTAGCATGATTACATAAGTAAATAAGAAGATCATAATCTATTCTATAGGGAGCCTTCAATTAGGCACACATTTCCAAAGCCTCCAATAGCCTCACATGTACAATTCCGTAAATAATGTCAAAGTCTAGGTACATCAAAGTTCCAAAAGGATCTCAAGGATCCGGGGTAGTGCTTACACCTAAATTTGGTAACCAAAATTGAATAAGTGCAGTGTGGAAGGGCCAAACTTAGTATGCCAGAGTTCAGAGGGCTCTCAAGAGGATCCCAAGGCAGTACATATACCGGAAGAGCTAGAATTTATTTACTTAAGAGTAGAGTGAAAGTACTTGGCACAAGTTAAAATGGTTAAATGGAAAAACTATATTAAAAGGAAGTTTGTTTGAAAATAATTCGGTAAAACAACAGACAAAGTTTGAAAAGAGACTGGAGTAGTAAACAAAAATTAAAACACAACCCTTTTAAGATAGGTTCATACACAACCAAGAGTCACAAAACCAAAGCATGTTCAGTAGTCACAAACATGGGTCAAGGGATTTAGGGATACATAGAACACCTGATTGTAAACACATAATCAAGCAAATATCTTAGAATTGGTATAGATATGCTCAGAAACGGCCGACCAGACACTGTCACAGAACCAGACATAAAGAACAAACTTACATAAAGGTTTGGGGATACATGGAGCACATACTGGTAAACACATAACATGTAGAGATAATTGGGGCAGACATGTTGAGAAAGAACACGGAGGGGGTAATATACTAATCTTAAGGAAGGCGAGTACATAACATGCTAATAACCTAAACATCAACTACAAGTTTCACAACAAAACCATAAATAAAAGCAGGCTAGAAACAGTATGAACTGATGCAATAAGAGAACCCTATTGTTGTTGGAACTTGAATTGAAACTATAACATACAAGTACACAAGATAGGAAGCAAAGTGAAAGAGCAGAACAACACAATGGCTAGCCTTGGGTTACAGCCGACTAACTTAGAATAGTAGCAAGTAGCACAAATGAGAGCAGAAAATTTATATGTGAGAGAGAGATGGGGAGAGGTTTTGAACCAAGAGTGTTCGTGCGTTTGTTCTAACAAGAGAGGGTGTATATATAGTTTGAAAACATGCATCAAATAAGGTAAAAACTCAAAGTTCATCAGCAATTAGAGGGACTCAGACTCAACCAACCACAAAATCAAGGTAAGTACTTCCTTTAATTGAGGAGTTAACTTCAAATGGTAATAAATATGTTATAAATTTTGCATGATGTCTCTACTAATTTTTAACCTTGTAGAATATTTTCTGACATTATTGTACGGCTAATTATGGAACTAATTGATTTCTTAAGTCCTTTCCTTGATTGAAATATGCTGGACCTAGCCCCTATTATATGTTGTGTACTTGTACTATGCTAAAAATATTTCTTTATTAGTTATGCTCAGCCTTATACGATTTCCTTTCTTCAGAGAAAGATCAGTCACAAAGATTCAGGATCAAAAAATAGAAAATATCACTGATTTAGCACAACTTTACAAGAATAAGCACATAGCAAGCAAAAAACCAGAACTCTAAGAGGTCGAGTAGGACAAGAATCGTATATAAATTGGGGATTCATGTAGAGCATAGCCTAAATTAGTAGAACAAACATGATACATGAAGGAGAAGTGAACAATCAGAAATATTGGTAAACAAAGTAGGGCAAAATCACACAATAGGTAGAGATAACCACAATTAGGAACTTTAACAAGCAATCATAGGGTAAAATCAAAGAATCATAGAAACATATGGATTAACTGAACAAGTTATCAAAACCAAACTTTGAAACTCAAGATTAGAACTAAGGAATTAGTGTTTTCAACATAGGCGAGTTGGAAAGGGAGTAAAATCATAGAATCAATCGAAATATGTAAAAGATAGAAGTTTTAAACATAAAGATCCGGTTTACACAAAGTACAAAAGAATTTCCGAAAACCCTAATTTGAGAAGAAGGTAAAAAAACACTTTGAAATCGATATTCTTGTAAAGGGTACAAGGATAGTGTAAAATATCAAATAAACAAACTCAACGCGTTTAAAAATTGTACACATCTAGGAGTTGTAAGCAAAAATTAGGGTGTCAGAAGAAACCAAGTATAGACAAACGAACCTGTGAAATTCTCAAGGATCGTAACAAGTATAGCAGGATTTCGCTTGGAATCATACTAAAGTAGCTAAGAACAGACCAGATGGCAAACCCTAGATGCAAGTTGGCGTAGCCCAGGGCCGTTGATGAACTTAGAGAAGGCAAGCACCGGAATAGAGGATCCATTGAAGGCTTAGGAGTTGATGGGAGATCATCGAAGAAGATCGGAGAAAGGTAGGTTGGCGGTTGAAGGAGCTAAGATTAGGTTGAGTGGTTGAGAGAGAATAGGAGATGAGAGAATATATGGGTAACGAATTTAGAAAATGAGATAGGGTTAGGGGTCGGGTAGTTTGGTTAGAAATTAGGCTGGGGTTGGAATTAAATTGGGCTAAAATTGAAGTGTAAATGTGGCGAAATTTTAAATAGCCAATTTTCCCCTATATAATATGTAATAACCAACAACTAATTTCTGGATAATAATTTTGTATAATAAAATTATTTAAAATATATATTCAACATTTCGAAAATGTAGAAGGTCGATTCTATGCATATAAACATAATTATACATTAAATGGGCTAATATTGCAATTATATGCAATTTAGTTTTAAAAATATAAAAATGCAATTATAAAAATGCATAAAAATATGTTAATAATATATTGGCATAATATAGAAATTCAATGACTAAATCATCACAACAATAATTTGAGGGATAATTATTGGAAATTTTATGAATAAAGGGGAAGAAAATAAATCAATTTAAATCCTTAAAATTATGCAATTATATATTGAAGGTATTTATGCATATAAAAATATATAGTAAAAGAATTGGGTATAAATAGCTGCCCCTCTTTACCCGGGAGGGATGAAAGGGTTTACGGGTAAACAAATGATGGCCAATTTTGACCGGACGGGATGCTATGAAAGACAATGGCCAGACTCCAGTCTCAGAGCTGTCCCTGGTTTTATAGGAATAAGGCCTTGTGTAACTCTGGATTCATCTGCGGAATATGCCGATGAAATTACTTCAAGAACGGACACGGGATGCGGAAGCGGTTACAGTGAGTGATTAAAACTTGGGACTGTTGAGGGAACTTGTGTGAGATTGCTCCTGCTAGGACAGTGGTTGCTTAATGGTTACCTGTATATAAAAGATTCTACAAACATGTATTTGCAAAAATTTAAACTTGATGCAAATTCCCTTTTGGACAATGAAGGTTATCTTCGGAAGGTTAAAGACGACGTCCTTGGACCATGACGTCTTTGGACCATGACGTCCTGGGCCATGACTTGTTTAGTGAGAGATTTTTAGGCTATGAAACAATATTCTCGGGCCATGACAATGGTGCTTCAGAACCATGACGCCTTTGAATAATGATATGCAGTAATATGATGTTAACAAGACAAGGCTTAGTCTTGTGAAATGGAGGGCAGAGCTTAGCCCGATCCAAAAGCTAATAAATAGTACTTAAAATAGGGAAATATTTGTGCAAAGAGGGACATTGCTTGGTTCAATGGGCGAGGCAAGGATTAGCCTCATGCAAATATGGAGGCAAGTATTAGCCTCATATAGTCAAGGATTAGAATCATGCAAAATAGGGAGTCAGGGATTAGGCTTGTGTATGTATGGAGGCAAGGATTAGCCTCATGAAAGTATGAAGTCAAGGATTCGCCTCATGGAAGTGTGGTGGTAAGGATTAACCTCATGTAAGTATGGAGGCAAGGATTGGCCTCATGCAAGTATGGAGGCAAGGATTGGCCTTTTGCAAATAGGGAGTCAAGAATAAGCCTCATGCAGGATGGAGTCAAGGATTAGACTCATGGGAATGGGGAGGCAAGGATTAGCCTCATGCAGGATGGAGTCAAGGATTAGACTCATGCGAATGGGAGGCAAGGATTAGCTTCATGCAGCATGGAGTCAAGGATTATACTTATGCAAATGGGGAGGCAATGATTAGCCTCATGCAGGATGGAGTCAAGGATTAGACTTATGCAAAGAGGAGGCAAGGATTAGACTCAAGTATAGAGGCAAGGATTAGCCTCACGCAACTGTAGATTCAAGGATTAGACTCATGCAAATGTGTGGGACATGGATTAGTCCCATGCAAAGATCAAGAAGCAAATAATGGTAGCATATGTCTTAGCTGGAGTTGTATTCGGTAATTGATAGCGATCATGCTATGTGGAAAATTTGTAAGTTTTGTGGGGGGGAGGGGGTTCGTGCTTCTGTTGGTTGGCTTTGTTTTGCCCCATTCTGAAAGCCTTTAGATTTCTCCTAGGTGATACCTAACTGTAATGGGAATAGAGTTTTCAAAAATATGTAATTATTGATGAAAGATAGAGTTATTATATAATAAACATAGTGAAATATTACGTTATTTTGGATGAACTAGCAACTGTTACACATTTAAGAGGCATTTCAAGTCTCTCATATTGGAATTTTGAGAGTCCTCAATATTCTGCCCCAGTTTGCTCGATGATCTCTGATTGTGCGAGAGGGGGGGGGGGAAGGTTGGTTCGTGCTTCTGTTGGCTGGCTTTGTTTTGCTCCGTTTTGAAATCCTTTCGAGTTCCCCTGGGTGATACCTAAATGTAATGGGAATAGAGTTTTCGAAAATATGCAACTATTGATGAAAAATAGAGTTATTATTAAAAAACATAGTGAAATATCATATTATTTTGGATGAACCGGCGAGTTTTGCACATTTCATAGGCATTGCAACTCTCTCATATTGGAATTTTGAGGGTCCTCCTCAAAATTCTGCCCAAGTCTGGTCGATGATCTACGATCGTTAGCAGACAATAAGCCTTGCTGAACCTTTTTCAAAATTTTGAGAATCCTTAAAATCCCGCCCCAATTTCCTAACTGATTTCTAATTTTCTGATACACGTTGGCTTTGGACGGACTTGCTCCAGAATTTTGAGGGTCCTCCTCAAAATTCTGCCCGGTTTCTTATCTTTGTGGAAAATCTATTATGATATGGCTGAACCCATAAGGCTTCCTTCGTATCTCCTCTTAAACAGGACTCAGGTGAAGCGTAGTTCAATTACATCAGATGAGGAAATGTAAAACAATCTAAGCTTAGTATCTTTTAACTGCATCTGAATTGATTTATTTTGGTCAGATTTCCCCATCAATTTCTGCGAGTATGAGTGCTTATCCTGTTGGAACCTTATGAACCATGTACGAACCTTGCCGGTTGGGAGCGAATTTTCCTTTGGCTTCATCTTAATACGAGAAAATTTTCTTCAATACGAGCTGCCTTGGTGCGAACTTCCTTGATTTGACTCTTTTGTTGAAAGCTCTGGATATTCTGTTCTGATAAAGTTGGCCGTGACATACTGCATTCATCATCTTTCTATCGATAAGGCCCAATTGTTCATAGCGACTTCTTATCCACTCTGTGTCGTTGAGTTTAACTTCCTGTATTATTTTTAGAGAAGGAATCTCCACCTCGGCTGGGATAACAACACAATACCATAAACCAACATGGAGGGTATTGCCTCGATTGATGTGCGAACCGTAGTATGGTATCCTAATAAATCAAAAGGTATCTTCTCATGTTATTGTTTGTAGTTTTCTACAATTTTCCTTAGTATCTTCTTAATCTTTTTGTTGGTGTCTTCTATGACTCGATTCATCCGAGGTATCTGGGGTGTGGGATTCTTATGCTTGATTTTGAAAGGTTCACATATATCTTTCATCATATTATTATTGAGGTTGGCGGCATTGTCAGTAATAATGGACTCGGGAACTCTGAATGGACAGACAATACGATCCTTGACAAAATCTGCGATGACCTTCTTGTTAACAGCTTTGTAAGACACAACTTTGACCAATTTTATGAAATAATCGATGGTAACTAGAATAAACTTGTGACCATTTGAAGCAGTTGGTTAAACTGGACCAATAACATCCATTATCCAAGCGACGAATGGCCAAGGTGAGCTTGTTGCATTGAGCTTGTTTGGTGGCACTTTTATCATGTCGACATGCACTTGACAATGAAAGCATATGCAGACATACTGAATGCGATCCATATCCATGGTCATCCAGAAGTAACCTTCATTGAGTATCTTTTAGCCAAGATGAAACAATTCATGTGGGGACCACACGTCCAAGCATGCACATCCTCAAGTAGCTTAGAAGCTTCCTTCACATCAACACATCTTAGTAGACACAAATCAGGAGTTCTTCTGTACATGTTCCCTCTATTAAGGAAGAAGTGATTTGACAGTCTCCGGAGCGTGCGCTTCTGCGTGTGACTTGCATATTACGGGTATTCTCTTTTTGCTAACTATTCTTTGATATCGTGGAACCAAGGCTTTCCATCCACTTCTTCCTCGACATGAGCACAATACGTCGGCTGATTGTGGATCCTCACCAGAATGGGATGAATGTAGTTCTTAACTGGATGTTGTATCATGTATGACAAAGAGGCCAATGCATTGGCAAACTCGTTCTGAATTCTAGGCACTTCTTGGAATTCTATCTTCGTGAACCACTTTCTCAATTCCTACACATGGTTCAGATATGGAAATATCGTGGAATTCTTGATGTCCCACTCTCCTTGTACCTAGTGCACAAGCAAATCTGAATCACCGATTTCCAGTAGCTCCTAAATGTTCATGTTGACTGCCATGCTGAGTCCTAGTATGCAGGCTTCATAATCTGTCATGTTGTTAGTGCAGGGAAATCTGAGTTTAGCAGATACCAGATAGTGCTGACCCGACTTTGATACCAAAACTACCGTTATGCCCACTCTTTTGAAATTTGTATATCTGTCGAAAAATATCCTCCAACCATTATATGTTTCAGCAATGTCTTCTTCTACGAATGATACCTCTTTGTCAGGAAAATACATTTTCCAGGGTTTGTATTCTCCTACAAATGAGTTTTTAGCAATATGATCTGCCAATACTTGTCCTTTGACCGCCTTTTGAGTTACGTAGATGATATCGAACTCACTTAATAGTATTTGCCACTTGGCCAACTTACCAGTCGATATGGGTTTCTAGAATAGGTACTTCAGAGGATTCATCTTAGATATGAAGTATGTTGTGACGACCCGGCCCGTCGTCACGGGAATCACTACCCTGTTATGTTGTAAATACATGTTTTATGATTTTATATCGGTGTTAGAGTCTATCGGGTGAGTTAGGAGTGATTGGGATTGGAAATGAGGCATATAGCCTTTGTGAAGGAAACTTGAGTAAGGAAAGTCAACCCGGAGTTGACTATTTAGCTAGAGGGCTCGGAATCGGATTCTGATGATTCGGTTAGTTCCGGGAGGTGATTTGTGACTTAGGGGAGCGATCGGAATTGAATTTGGAGGCCCGGTGTAGAAATAGGCTTGAATTGGCTAAGGTTGAATTTTTGCGAAATCCGAACGGTAGGTGAGATTTTGATCCGGGAGTCGGAATGGAATTCCGACAGTTGCAGTAGCTCCGTTAGGTGATTTTGGATGTGCCTGCAAAATTTCAGGTCATTCGGACGTCGTTTGGTCGGGTTTTTCATCAAATGTGTAATTCGGAAAGTTTTAAGAAATTTAGGCTCGAATCCGTGTGTAATTGGTGATTTTGATGTTTAGGATGGTGTTTTTATGATTGGAACAAGTTCGTATCGTGTTTTGGGGTATGTTGGTGGTTTTCGTTGGGGTCCCGGGGCCTCGGGGTGAATCCGGACCATCATCCGGCATTTGGAAGCAAGAAATGGTCTGCTGAAATCTGCAGATCACTGGGCATAAAATAAGCCTTCGCGTTCGCGAAGGAAGGTTCCGCGTTCGCGAAGGCCAGGTTCAGTAAGGCATCGCGTTCGCGAGGGAAATGCCGCGTTCGCGAAGGTTGAGGCCAGTTGGTCATCGCGCTCGCGATGGGTGGGTCGCGTTCGCGTAAGAGGAAAAGGTAAGGCATCGCGGACGCGTGACTTCACGTCGCGTTCGCGTAGAGTAAAAGTCAGGAGGCTGAGGAGTTGATCTTCGCGGACGCATGAGAGAGTGTCGCGTTCACGATGAAGAAGAGGAAAAAGGCATCGCGTTCGCGTGAGAGGCGTCGCGAACGCGATGAAGAAAAGAGGTTGGCAGTGAAGTTAAGTTCAGAACAGAACCAGTCGCGGGTTTAATACCCAAAAACGCCATTTTTGAGTTCTAGAGAGAGAAACTCACGGGAATTGCTGGTAATTCATCTGGGATTCGTTGGAGGTAAGTTTTGTGGCTTAATTACATCATTTTAACATGAAATCATGGGTTAAATTTCTGTAAATGGAAGATTAAAGGTGGGTTTGAGCCCTAGGCCTAAATTTAAGAAAAACACTGATTTGAGTGGGCAAATGGAGTCCGATTTTGGTAAATTTTATATGCCTAGACTCGTATCGAGATGAGGATTCCGAATATGTGATTTTTGTAATTTTTCGACAAGTGTACCAAAAGTCGGGTTTTGACAACTTGTGGGTTTTGAAATAAATTGGGTTATTTCGAATGAATTTCGTGAAATTAGCGTATATTGATGCATTCTCTATGATTTTGAGCAGATTTGGCACCCGAGGAGATTGATTTTCGAGGCAAGCGCAAGGCGGATTGAAGCTTCTACCGGTTCGAGGTGAGTGGTAGTAGTAAACAATGTACCGAGGGTTTGAAACCCCGTACTAGCACTTCACAATGCTATATTGAGATGAGACACGCGTTCTATGACAGGCGTGGTGACATTGTGATTGGGGGTTCGGACTTAGTCCTTCCCGGCTAATAGAATACTGTGTTGTATGACTGTTACTGAGATTATAACCGTACAATTGGGCTAATAGCCATGTTTGGGGCCTTGTGCCGATCTGTAGAGCATTAGGGAACCTATAGAGCTAGGTGACCCTTATATCATGTCGGAAACATACACTCAGCCGTAGCTCTAGCTGTATAGCATAATATGAGTCGTACTAGATGTGTACATTGAGAGAGATTATCTAGGGTGGAATTCCTCGTTCTAGCTGAGTGGGCTCGAAAGGCCAAGTCCATAGTGATCGGGATAGGGTCGAGGACCCATTATGAGGTATATATATATATATATACCTATGTTGGATCGGCTCGCACGCCGCAGCGAAGATATATATTGGACCCGACCGCACGCCGCAGTAATATACATGTATATACATGTATACACATGTGGGACGGATCGCACGCCGCAATATTATTGCGCTCGGGCTGTAGGAGCCCCTTCGGAGTCCGAGTCCGCACACATTCTCAGCGAGCACCGGTGTATATGATGGGATCGGGCCGCACGCCGCAGAAACCGCTAGAGATATATATATATATAATGGACCGGACCGCACGCCGCAAGTAATATTTGCGTGGATCGTGCCGCACGCCGCAGCATTATAGTGCTTGGGCCTGTGGAGCCCCTCCGAAGTCCGTATACACCCCCAGCCGAGCGCCGTCGACGTAAAATGGAGCGGCCGCGCGCCGCAGCGGTATATGTATTGGAGCGGGCCGCACGCCGCAGCATTATACTTAATCACACCCTACTATCTACTTAAATACTTATACATTATAGACATAAGTATGTGTCTTTATATGATGAGATGGCCGTACACCGTAGGGGTACGAGTGAGGGTTGGTTCAGTGTGGAATCTTGTAGAGATAAACGTAGATTGGAGGTTAGAGTACTACTATAGTGATGACGTACCTGTGAGGGTTGCCTTAGAACTGCTAAGTGATAGCACAGGATTTCTTACCTTCAGTTATTATTTATTATTGTTACTCACCGAGTTGAAATATACTCACCCCACTCCCCTGCACTTTCTGTGCAGATCCACAGGTGCCCGAGAGCAGTTGAGACATTGTAGCTGCTGATCCTTGTCTACTCTTGCGGAGATTACGAGGTAGCCGCCACCGTCCGCAGAGCTTGTTTCTCCTTCTTTATCATCTTGTTGATTTCCTACTTGCCTAGACTTGATTGTATTAGGATGCTATCCTGTAGAGGCTCAGTCTCGTGACACCACGATATGTTTGGGACCGTATTTTGTATGTTTTACGTTTCGGTTATCACCGGATATGATTATTTACTGTTTAAGTTTAATTTATTTAATAATTGGCATGGTTTAAGGGATAATGTGGTCGGGCTTGCCTAGCATTGTGTTGGGCGCCATCACGACCAGGGTTTGGGTCGTGACAAGTTGGTATCAGAGCCTAGGTTAACAGGTCTCGCGAGTCATGAGCCGGTTGGTAGAGTCTCGTGGATCGGTGCGGGGACGCCTGTACTTATCCTCGGGAGGCTGCAAACCTATTTAGGAAAAGTTTCAATTCTTGGAATTCTTGTCGTGCGATTACTTTTGACTTGAACTGAACTTTGACATTCTATTCTCTCGCAGATGGCGAGAACTCGATCATCCGGACGTGGAGGACGACCACCACCACCACCTGCTAGAGGCCGTGGACGCGGTCGTGGTCGTGGCGGAGTTAGGGCAGCTGAGGCAGTGCCAGCTGACCCACAGCCCCCAGTTGCAGAGGTGCCAACAGGACCAGATCAGGCACCAGCCGTGCCCATTGTTATTCCGGGTCTACAGGAGACCCTGGCTCGGATACTCAGCAGTCTGCACTGGCCTAGCACAAGCGGCTTCAGTTACTACTGCAGCAGCTGCATCGGGATCGGGGGTGGTCATCGCACCCCGCAAGACGCACTCCGCAGCCAGCGAGCTGCAGGCTTACGCACACCGCAGGCTCCTCCGAGCTCAGCCCGTGGTTCCGGATCGCCAGCAGATCGTATTCGCGGGGACAGGTCCCGACGCTATGACGCACGTACGAGCAACGTCGTCCTCGAGAGGTTCACCAGGTTATCTCCTCCAGTTTTCACTGGTGCTCCGGCGAGGACGCCCAAGGTTTTTCGGATGTTGTCGCTCGGATGCTTCGTACGTCAGTGGATATCGGAGTCCGGCGGGGTATCTTTTACTACCTTTCGGCTCGTGGACCCACCTTCGCTGGCGGGAGGCTTGGCGAGCGCCGCAGTGCCACCGGAGCAACGACCACTATCATGGCCGAGTTCTCCACTATGTTCTTGGAGAAACGGGTGCCTCGATCTCAGAGAGAGGAGATGCGTAGGCAGTTTGAGGGTCTCCGTCAGTGGGACATGTCAGTGTCAGAGTATGAGATCAGGTTTACAGAGTTGTCCGGATATGCACCGTGGTTGGTTCATTCCGACAGAGAGAGGATTGGGCGCTTCGTGGATGGCCTCATTTATCCCATCCGTATTCTGATGACTCGGGAGAGGGTTTTGAGTCGTACATTTGAGGATGCCGTGGATATTGCTCGCGACATAGAGACAGATCGTCGCATGCAGCGGGATGAGAGGGAGGCCAAGAGGCCTCGAGGTTAGTTCTAGTGGCACCCAGACCAGAGGCCAGAGCCAGCAGAGCCGAGGTCGCTCTTTCAGATCTTCCCAGTCGGGTCACTCCGATCGTCGCAGATGGTGTTCTAGACAGGGTTATCAGGGTTCGCACCAGAGCCAGCCATCTCTCACTGCCATGCCAGCTTAGAGTTCTTCACAGGCCCCATCTGCTCAGGGTTCATCTCGGCCTAGTTCATCAGCTGGCCACTGGCTATCTCCATGTCATGCTATTCTGGACTGTCATGCTAAGACAGTCACCTTGGCTATGCCGGGTATGCAGAGGATCGAGTGGCAAGGCACGACTACGTATGTACCTAGCAGGGTAATATCCTTCCTCAAGGCCCAACTACTTCAAGCACCCGCCCCGCCGCCTAGGGCGAGGGTCGACAGCCTAGGGGTCGCTCTCGAGGGGAGGCCGATCAGAACTGACATGCTAGATGCTATGCTTTTCGGGGCCGATCCGAGGCCGTTGCTTCGATGCCGTCATTACAGTGTATTATTTCAGTCTGCCACATAGATGCCTCAGTATTGTTTGATCCCGGTTCTACTTATTCTTATGTGTCTACATATTTTGCTCCTCATTTGGGCACGACCCGAGGGAGTCTTCAGCTGCCAGTGCATGTATCTACCCCGGTAGGGGATACTATTGTTGTGGACCACGTATACCGGTCCTGTTTGGTCACTATTGGAGGTCTGGAGACCTGAGTAGACCTGTTGCTCCTCAACATGATTGATTTTGATGTTATATTGGGCATGGACTCGCTATCTCCATGTCATGCTATTCTGGACTGTCATGCTAAGACAGTCACTTTGGCTATGCCGGGCATTCAGAGGATCGAGTGGCGAGGCACGACCGAGTATGTACCTAGCAGGGTAATATCTTTCCTCAAGGCCCAACGAATGGTTGGGAAGGGATGTCTCTCTTATTTAGCATTTGTGCGGGAGGTCGAGGCCCGGACTCCCAGTATTGATTCTGTTCCCATTGTGCGAGACTTTCCTGATGTGTTTCCCTCAGACCTGTCGGGCATGCCGCCGGACAGGGATATTGATTTTGGTATCGATTTGGTGCCAGGCACTCAGCCTATTTCTATTCCTCCGTATCGTATGGCACCAGCTGAGTTGAAGGAATTGAAGGAGCAGCTCCAGGAACTCCTAGATAAGGGGTTCATTCGGCCGAGTGTGTCGCCGTGGGGTGCACCGGTCCTGTTTGTTAAGAAGAAGGACGGATCTATGAGGATGTGTATTGACTATAGGCAGCTAAACAAAGTAACAGAGAAGAATAAGTATCCTCTTCCTCGTATTGATGATTTATTTGATCAGCTCCAGGGAGCTAGGGTGTTCTCGAAGATTGATCTTCGTTCAGGCTATCATCAGTTGAAGATTAGAGAGTCCGACATTATGAAGACTGCATTCAGGACCCGATATGGTCACTATGAGTTCCTTGTGATGTCTTTTGGGTTGACCAACGCCCCAGCAGCATTTATACATCTGATGAACAGTGTGTTCAGGCCCTATCTGGATTCATTTGTGATTGTGTTCATTGATGACATTCTAGTTTACTCTCGTAGCCAAGAGGAGCATGCTCGGCATTTCAGTATTGTATTGCAGAGATTGAGAGAGGAGAAGATGTATGCCAAGTTCTCCAAATGTGAGTTCTGGCTTAAGTCCGTGGCATTCTTAGGACACGTGGTGTCCCGTGATGTTATTTAGGTAGATCCGAGGAAGGTAGAGGCAGTGCAGAGTTGGCCCAGACCGACCTCAGTTACTGAGATCCGTAGCTTTCTGGGATTGGCAGGGTATTATTGCCGGTTCGTTCAGGGATTCTCTTATATTTCTTCACCCTTGACTAGATTGACTCAGAAGGGTGTTCCTTTCATATGGTCCGAGGAGTGCGAGGAGAGCTTTTAGAAGCTCAAGACAGCACTGACCACAACACCAGTCTTTATACTGCCGTCAGCTTCAGATCCTTATACTGTGTATTGTGATGCCTCAGGGAGTGGGCATTGGTTGTGTGTTGATGCAGGAGGGTAGGGTCATTGCTTATGCTTCTCGTCAGTTGAAGCCCCACGAGAAGAACTACCCTGTTCATGATTTGGAGCTAGCAGCCATAGTTCATGCTTTGAAGATTTGGAGGCATTACCTGTATGGTGTCTCATGTGAGGTGTTCACGGATCATCGCAGCCTTCAGCACTTATTCAGACAGAAGGACCTTAATTTGAGACAACGGAGGTGGTTGGAGTTGCTTAAGGACTATGATATCACTATTTTGTATCATCCGGGAAAGGCCAATGTGGTGGCCGATGCCTTGAGTCGGAAGGCGGTTAGCATGGGCAGCTTAGCTTTCATCCCAGTTGGGGAGAGGCCTTTTGCTTATGATGTTCAGGCTCTAGCCAATCGGCTAGTGAGATTAGATATTTCGGAGCCGAGTCGGGTGTTGGCTTGTGTTGTTTCTCGATCTTCCTTATATGATCGCATCGGGGAGCGACAGTATGATGACCCACATTTGCTTGTCCTTAAGGACAAAGTGCAGCATAATGATGTTAGAGATGTGACTATCGACAGTGATGGTGTTTTAAGGATGCAGGGCCGTATATGCGTGCCCAATGTTGATGGTTTGCGGGAGTTGATACTTGAGGAGGCACACAGTTCGCGGTACTCTATTCACCCAGGTGCCGCAAAGATGTACCAAGACTTGAGACAGCACTACTGGTGGAGGAGAATGAAGATGGATATTGTTAGGCATGTAGCTAAGTGCCTCAATTGCCGGCAGGTCAAATATGAGCATCAGAGACCGGGCGGTGTTCTTCAGCGTATGGTTATTCCCGAGTGAAAATGGGAGAGGATCACCATGGATTTTGTTACTGGGCTACCTCGGACAGCGAGGAAGTTTGATTCTGTATGGGTGATTGTTGATCGGCTGACTAAGTCCGCACATTTCATCCCAGTTAGTACTATTTACTCATCGGAGCGGTTGGCATCGATCTTTATTCGGGAGATTGTCAGGTTGCATGGGGTCCCAGTGTCTATTATATCCGACAGAGGCACTCAGTTCACTTCTCAGTTTTGGAGAGCATTTCAGCGAGAGATGGGTACGCGGGTTGAGTTGAGCACCGCATTTCACCCCCAGACAGACGGGCAGTCTGAGCGTACTATTCAGATCCCGGAGGATATGTTGCGAGCATGTGTGATTGACTTTGGTGGTTCGTGGGATGAATTCTTACCACTTGCTGAGTTTGCCTACAACAACAGCTACCAGTCGAGTATTCAGATGGCCCCGTACGAGGCATTGTATGGCAGACGGTGTAGATCTCCCGTGGGATGGTTTGAGCCTGGTGAGGTTAGATTGATAGGGACTGAGTTAGTCCAGGATGCTCCGGATAGAGCAAAGTTGATCCAGGAGAGGCTTCGTACAGCACAGTCTCGTCAGAAGAGTTATGCGGACCGTAGAGTTCGAGAGTTGTCTTTCATGGTTGGTGACAGAGTATTGTTGAAGATTTCACCTATGAAGGGTGTCATGAGGTTTGGGAAGAAAGGAAAGTTGAGTCCCAGGTACATTGGTCCTTTTGAGATACTTAGGAGAGTTGGAGAGGTGGCATATGAGTTGGCCTTGCCGCCCAGCTTATCCAGCGTTCATCCAGTATTCCACGTGTCTATGCTCCGGAAGTACATTGGAGATCCGTCTCATGTATTAGACTTCAGTACCATTCAGCTTGATGGTGATCTATCCTATGACGTGGAGCCTATTGCTATTTTGGGTCGCCAAGTAAGAAAGTTGAGGTCGAAGGAGATTGCATCAGTTAAGGTTCAGTGGAGAGGTCGACCCGTAGAGGAGGCTACTTGGGAGGTCGAGCGGGAGATGCGGAGCAGATATCCTCACTTGTTTGAGACTTCAGGTATGTTTTTGACCCGCTCGAGGACGAGCGTTTGCTTAAGAGGGGGAGAATGTGACGACCCGGCCCGTTGTCACGGGAATTACCACCCCGTTATGTTGTAAATACATGTTTTATAATTTTATATCAGTGTTAGAGTCTATCGGGTGAGTTAGGAGTGATTGGGATTGGAAATGAGGCATATAGCCTTTGTGAAGGAAACTTGAATAAGGAAAGTCAACCCGGAGTTGACTATTTAGCTAGAGGGTTCGGAATCGGATTCTGATGATTCGGTTAGTTCCGGAAGGTGATTTGTGACTTAGGGGAGCGATCGGAATTGAATTTGGAGGCCCGTGTAGAAATAGGCTTGAATTGGCTAAGGTTGAATTTTGGCGAAATCCGAACGGGTAGGTGAGATTTTGATCCGGGAGTCGGAATGGAATTCCGACAGTTGCAATAGCTCCGTTAGGTGATTTTGGATGTGCCTGCAAAATTTCAGGTCATTCGGACGTTGTTTGGTCGGGTTTTTCATCGAATGTGTAATTCAGAAAGTTTTAAGAAATTTAGGCTTGAATCCGTGTGTAATTGGTGATTTTGATGTTTAGGATGGTGTTTTTATGATTGGAACAAGTTCGTATCGTGTTTTGGGGTATGTTGGTGGTTTTCGTTGGGGTCCCGGGGCCTCGGGGTGAATCCGGACCATCATCCGGCATTTGGAAGCATGAAATGGTCTGCTGAAATCTGCAGATCACTGGGCATAAAATAAGCCTTCGCGTTCGCGAAGGAAGGTTCTGCGTTCGCGAAGGCCAGGTTCAGTAAGGCATCGCGTTCGCGAGGGCAATGCCGCGTTCGCGAAGGTTGAGGCCAGTTGGTCATCGCGTTCGCGATGGGTGGGTCGCGTTCGCGTAAGAGGAAAAGGTAAGGCATCGCGGACGCGTGACTTCACGTCGCGTTCGCGTAGAGTAAAAGTCAGGAGGCTGAGGAGTTGATCTTCGCGGACGCGTGAGAGAGTGTCGCGTTCGCGATGAAGAAGAGGAAAAGGCATCGCGTTCGCGTGAGAGGCGTCGCGAACGCGATGAAGAAAAGAGGCTGGCAGTGAAGATAAGTTCAGAACAGAACCAGTCGCGGGTTTAATACCCAAAAATGCCATTTTTGAGTTCTAGAGAGAGAAACTCACGGGAATTGCTGGTAATTCATCGGGGATTCGTCGGAGGTAAGTTTTGTGGCTTAATTACATCATTTTAACATGAAATCATGGGTTAAATTTCTGTAAATGGAAGATTAAAGGCGGGTTTGAGCCCTAGGCCTAAATTTAAGAAAAACACTGATTTGAGTGGGCAAATGGAGTCCGATTTTGGTAAATTTTGTATGCCTAGACTCGTATCGAGACGAGGATTCCGAATATGTGATTTTTGTAATTTTTCGACAAGTGTACCAAAAGTCGGGTTTTGACAACTTGTGGATTTTGAAATAAATTGGGTTATTTCGAATGAATTTCGTGAAATTAGCGTATATTGATGCATTCTCTATGATTTTGACCAGATTTGGCACCCGAGGAGATTGATTTGCGAGGCAAGCGCAAGGCGGATTGAAGCTTCTACCGGTTCGAGGTGAGTGGTAGTAGTAAACAATGTACTGAGGGTTTGAAACCCCGTACTAGCACTTCACAGTGCTATATTGAGATGAGACACGCGTTCTATGACGGGCGTGGTGACATTGTGATCGGGGGTTCGGACTTAGTCCTTCCCGGCTAATAGAATACTGTGTTGTATGACTGTTACTGAGATTATAACCGTACAATTGGGCTAATAGCCATGTTTGGGGCCTTGTGCCGATCTGTAGAGCATTAGGGAACCTATATAGCTAGGTGACCCTTATATCATGTTGGAAACATACACTCAGCCGTAGCTCTAGCTGTATAGCATAATATGAGTCGTACTAGATGTGTACATTGAGATAGATTATCTAGGGTGGAATTCCCCGTTATAGCTGAGTGGGCCTGAAAGGCCAAGTCCATATTGACTTGGATAGGGTCGAGGACCCATTATGAGGTATTATATATATATATACCTATGTTGGATCGGGCTGCACGCCGCAGCAGTATATATATTGGACCGGACCGCACGCCGCGAGTAATATACATGTAATATACATATGGGACGGACCGCACGCCGCATGATTATTGCGCTTGGGTTGTAGGAGCCCTTTCGGAGTCTGAGTCTGCACACATTCTCAGTGAGCACTGGTGTATATGATGGGATCGGGCTGCACGCCGCAGCAGTATAGAGATATATACATATATATATTGGATCGGACTGCACGCCGCAGTAATATTTGTGTGGATCGTGCTGCACGCCGCAATATTATAGTGCTTGGGCCTAGGGAGCCCCTCCGAAGTCTGTATACACCCCCAGTGAGCGCCGTCGACGTAAAATGGAGCGGGCTGCGCGCCGCAGCGGTATATGTATTGGAGCGGGCTGCACGCCGCAGCATTATACTTAATCACACCCTACTATCTACTTAAATACTTATACATTATAGGCATAAGTATGTGTCTTTATATGATGAGATGGTCGTACACGGTATGGGTACGAGTGAGGGTTGGTTCAGTATGGAATCTTGTAGAGATAAACGTAGATTGGAGGTTAGAGTACTACTATAGTGATGACGTACCTGTGAGGGTTGCCTTAGAACTGCTAAGTGATAGCACAGGATTTCTTACCTTCAGTTATTATTTATTATTGTTACTCACCGAGTTGAAATATACTCACCCCACTCCCCTGCACTTTCTGTGCAGATCCACAGGTGCCCGAGAGCAGTTGAGACATTGTAGCTGCTGATCCTTGTCTACTATTGCGGAGATTACGAGGTAGCTGCCAGCGTCCGCAGAGCTTGTTTCTCCTTCTTTATCATATTGTTGATTTCCTACTTGCCTAGACTTGATTGTATTAGGATGCTATCCTGTAGAGGCTCAGTCTCGTGACACCACGATATGTTTGGGACCGTATTTTGTATGTTTTACGTTTCGATTATCACCGGATATGATTATTTACTGTTTAAGTTTAATTTATTTAATAATTGGCATGGTTTAAGGGATAATGTGGTCGGGCTTGCCTAGCATTGTGTTGGGCGCCATCACGACCAGGGTTTGGGTCGTGACATATGTGGTGTAGGCACAGCAATATCGCCTCAGTTTCTGAGTTGTCCAGGTAAAAGCACAGCAAGTACGTTCAAGTAGAGACTATCATGCTTCATAAGGTGTGAACTTCTTTCTCTAGTAGTATATGGCTTGCTCTTTCCTTCCTATTTCGTCATGTTGTCCCAAAACACATCCGAAGGCTCTATCTAGTACGAATAGATAGAGTAGCAAAGGTCATCCCCGTTCTAGCTGGAACAGCACTAGCGGTGTGGACATGTATTCCTTGATTCTATCATAGGCTTTCTAACAATTCTCAGTTCAGCTTGTTTCAGCATCTTTCCTCAACATCCTGAAGATGGGTTCACATATAACTGTGGATTGTGCTACGAAGCGACTGATGTAATTGAGATGCCCTAGAAAGCTCATCGCATCCTTTTTTGCTTTTAGGTGGCAGTAACTCCTGAATAGCCTTGACTTTAGATGGATTTAGCTCAATCCCTCGACATATGACAATGAATCCTAATTGTTTTCCTTCGAGATCCCCGAATGCACATTTTGCGGGGTTCAACGTACCTCCTTAGAATTTCAAAGAACTTTCTCAAGTCTGCTATGTGATTTGCGGCCTTCTGGGATTTGATAATGACATCATTCACATACACCTCTATTTCTTTGTGTATCATATCATAGAATATGGTTGTCATGGCTTTCATATAAGTGGCCCCTACGTTTTTCAAACCAAATGGCATCATCTTGTAACAATATACACCCCATGGTGTAATAAAAGTTATCTTCTCTGCATATTATACATCCATCCAAATCTGGTGATAACCTGCAAAGCAATCTACAAAGGATTAGAGTTCATGCTTGGTGCAGTTATCGATCAGGATATGTATATTTGGCAGTGGGAAGTCGTCTTTGGGACTTGCTCTATTTAGATCTCGGTAGTCGACACATACTCGGACCTTCCCATCCTTTTTAGGAACTGGCATGATATTAGCTAACCAGGTTGGGTACTCAACCACCCTGATAACTTTTGCTTTGATTTGCTTGGTAACTTCCTCCTTGATTTGCATGCTCGTGTAGGGTTTGAACTTTCTGAGTTTCTACTTGACTAGCGGATACATGGGATTAGTCGGCAACTTGTTAGCCACTACGGGCATGCTCAACCCAGTCATGTCATTATATGACCATGAAAAAATTTCCTCACACTCTCGTCGGAACCAGACATACTCTTCTTTCTCTATTGGTGACAAGTGAATGCTGATGCAGGTCTCCTTGACAATCTCGACATCTCCCAAATTTACTGTTTCGGCCTCGTCCAGATTGGACTTAGGATTATTCTCAAAATTTTCAACCTCCCTGATTATTTCCTCAGGTATCTCATCCTCTTCCTCTGAGTCACTATTCTCATGTTGTATTGCCTCATTACATGTCACAATCACTGGTTCATCACAAAATGTAATAATAATGTTGCAGAAAAGAAAAATGTAAAGATAGTAGTGAATAATAAAGTGCAAATTCATCTGATTAAAAATTGAAGAAAATTGTCCAGACAAAGTATGACTCGATGAATCGAGAATTTATTTTGAAACAAATAAAACTTAAAACAAAATTACGAGAAATCTTAAATGCCTAGAATGGCTTATAGAAGTAAATTCTGCCAAGCTACCCAGAGACTCTACGTGTTCGGGATGAATTGGCGGTCCAGTTCCTGAGAATAATTCCCTTCTTCATAGTCTGAATAGTGAGGCCTTATTCCTCTTCCTTCATAATTATGGCACGACAATCCATGTCCTCATCCTCCAAGAACAAATTCCTCAACTCGGCTAGCACTTCTTCTTCTGCGGTCCCCCAGATTGTGTCAGCTTGGTGAAACGTTTGTTCTAGATACGACACTGGCTACTTAAGTGGGTAGTATGGTCCATGCCATTAAGAAGACCAATCATTGTATGCTTCCCATGTGTATTGATATCCGAGCCCATAGGTTGTACCATGATTTTTTAGTCGTATAAGTTTAGTGATACCTTAGAGGTTCTTTCCTAATCCTTTGCGGGGTTCATATCCAGACCATGATAATATACCTTCTATCTTTTTACTCCACCACTTGTCCTTCTCGAAAGCATTGATCCATTCGATGTGATGGTAGGTTTCCCCTCCTAGCCTTCTTCTATAGCGAATGGCCGGGATGGTCTGACTAGTGTAAATGGGGTTACTTCCATCTCTACGAATGATTACCTCTTGGCGATTCCATTCAAACTTCACAGCTTGATGTAGTGTGGAAGGCACGGCTCCAGAAGCATGGACACATGGCCGGCTCAACAGAAGGTTATATGAGACTGGTATGTCAAGTACTTGTGCGTTATTTCATTAAGGCTCACTCAACACTTTCATTAAGGCGTTCTTGTGCGCCTCTGAATTCCGTAAGAGCGATAGGATGGAAATATGATCATGGACTTTGTTTAGATGGTCAACAACAGAGTACTCCTTTGCATGTGCTTTCCTCTACAGGTCATCAAGCCTAGTCTCAATGATAGGCTGCCTAGAACTAGCCTCCTTACTTGAATCTCCTAGGTTTTCAGGTATATAGACACTCACGGTTCTAGTCATTCCTTATACAGTGTAAGATTCCTCTACCTCGGCCTTCCCCTTCCTCCAACCTCAGCGACATAATCCAAGGGTATTGCTTTTGAGTTGAATCGGCGTGTAGTTGATACTGTCACATTGAAGGGTGTGACCATTTCTACTTCAAATGGAGTGGGGGTGGTTGCGGGCGAATCCACCTCCATCTCGAATGGCACTGATGCAGTTACCTCAACCTCGATCGGTGCCTGCGTCTCAACCACAATAAGAGTAAGTGTAACTATAACATTAAATTCATCGCTTTCTCGAATTAACCTGATCGACCCCTCAGGGTCCCATTCTTCATTTTTCTCTATCACATGTCCACCATGACCTCTGTTATCAGGGAAGGGATTGTTCCAGACATTAGGTGCGTCTTCCTTTGCTTGTATAACCTTGTTTTCAATTAGCGTTTGGATCTTATCCTTTAATGTATGACACTCAGCAATGGTGTGCCCTTTCATACCGAAATGATATGCACAAATTTTGTTCGGATTGACCTACTGGGATGGTTTTCTAACAGGAATAGGAGTAAAATAACCGACGACTTTCAACCTTTAATATAATTGGTCGATGTGATCAGTAATGGTAGTATACTATCTGGGTGACCTGCGGTTGAAGTTTGGTTGTGGTCTTGGATAATTTTGATGAGCTGGTGGTGATTGGAAGTGGGATGGTTCGGAGTTATAGGTGGGATGGACAGAGGCTGGTTGGGAGTATTTGGGAAATGAAGGTTGGTATATGGGCAGTGATGCCTGGTATGTGTGTGGAGTTATTTGATATGTAGGTGGAGGCGTTTGAAATGTAGGTGGAGGTGTTTGATACACAAGTAGAGATTTTGTGCCCTGGGCTACCATTACTCCCAAACATCTCTCTTCTTCGATATGCCACATGACTGTAGTGCTTTATTCGTGGCTTGCATAGCCTTGAAGTTTGTAACCATCCTGCTCTTGGTCACTTTTTCAATCCTTTCTCCGAGTTTAATGATGTCATAGATTTTTTGATTTTCGATAAACATCAACCTCTCTTAATATTGTGGGTCCCATGCTCTGATGAAGAATTTATGCATTTGTTCTATGTCCAAAGATGGCCTGACCTTGGCCGCTTCCTACCTCTAATGAGTAGCATATTCATGAAATGTCTCAGTTTGTTTCTTTTTGAGATTTTGAATGTAGAAGACATCCGGTGCATTCTCTGTGTTAAACCTGAACTGGTCTATGAAATCGACGCCATGATTACCCAATTTGACCACTTCTTGGGATTTTGGCTAATATACCAAGACAACGGATCCCCAGTAAGGCTCCTTATAAAGATCTTAATTTGGATCTTTTCATCTTTCCCGTCCCCGACAAGTTTGTCACAATAAGTCCTTAGATTAACCATGCGATCACATGTACCATCGAACATTTTGAACTTGGGAGGTTTGTATCCGTCTGGTAGTTCGACATCCGGCTGTATGCACAGATCCTCAAAGTTCAAACCCATATTCCTATGTCTCCCTAAACACATTGAACTCGGCTTGTTAACTTCTCGAGTTCTTCAGCCATGTTTTTAATGAGCAAGTCTTCCCGGAGGATTCCGGTGTATAGGAGATTGGTTGGGTAGAATGAGGCATAGTTTCCAGATATATAGGGTTACTTTGATGGGTGCTAGGAACTTGGGTATATTGATGGTCATTGGTGGAGTTTTGGGGATCGGGAAGGAGTGGTGATCTATTCTAAGGAGTTTTGTAAGCGGTGGTTGGGTACAAAATAGGTTGATGGTGATGTTGTGCTGGAGCTAGTAATGGGTTGGGATTCTCGGGTGGAGTTACGTATTGATTTGGTGTGTGAGGATTTTGTGGGTGTTGGTTCTGTGAGCTTTGAGGAGGTGTTGAGATTTTAGTTTTCTTTTGGTTGATGTTAGGGACATTCAGGGTGAGCGACAAGTTTGCCAAGTTGTGAAACTGCTAAAGTTCTCCTTGTTGTTCTAGTATCTTTTGCTCCAGTCTTAAAACCATATCATTTTGGGCTAGAGTAATACAACCGTCGGAGGTTTCTGCATTCTCAATATTCTCCTTTTGGATACCACTTAAATCTTCCATCTTTGTCTTTCCTTTGCTTTTTGTGTTGCTTGGAGGAGGGGAGGGGGAGGGCCTATGGATCTGGTGCGATATGCTGATGAGGCCAGTATGATTGACCAACCTAAGGGGACAGGAATAATAATAAAAAATAAGAAAAACAGAAGGTAAGAAGTTAGTGAGGATCCATAAATGTTTGCAGTATTTAAACGCATATCGTGGAAATGTAAATTCGCGTCCTATTTGAGGATCCTCATTGCGCCCGAGGTAGGCCTAGCGACAAGTAGTTTTGGAGAACTTTTAATGCAAATAAATGCTTCATTTCATAATGTAATCGATAGACGAATCCAAAAGAGCCACTAAAATAATAATAAGATAAGTCACTATTGGCATTTGGCCTTATTAAATTTTAGGAAAAGCAAAAAATAAATCTAGCATATTTGGTCCCATAAGGACCTTCCCCAGATTCAATCTTATGAACTCTATCATAGATATCTCCTTGTTCACGCAACCCTGGCCAGTTGTCCTCCTTCAGCTCCTTCAGCGTTCTGGCAATTCTCAATTATCTTTATGACTTTGCCTTCCAACTCCACTATTCCTTGCTCAAGATATTCTAGTTTCTTGTTGGAAGTGATCGTCATCTCTTTCCATTCCTTGAAAACCTCACATTCCTCTCATGTATCTCCCGGTGCTCGTTCTCAAAGTCATGGACCCTCTTGTGCAACCTGGTACTTGACTTGAGCTTTATCTTTCTCATATGTGATTCTATTCCCTGGACCAACCCCTAGTGTCACCATTACTTTCAGATTGTCTTCTAACCATGCCAGGTAGAGTGGCTAGCACCCTGCATGATACCTTTCTAGCTCGACAGTGTTCTTCTCCCTGATGGTTTTGCAGTTCCACATGTGCTGAGCGTGACACTTATGAGGGACGTCATTGTCTTGGATGTCTGCCCTGAAATGATTCATCTTAACAGCCCTAAATAAAACCTGCTTTTGGTCTGCTTGCCTCATAGCTCTCATAGAGACATATGGCTATATACCTCTCGACCCGATTAGCACCAAGTGCGGAGCATCCCTGGATTTCATAATAAACTCGTCTGTCGGGAAATATTCAACCATCCATTGCACATGTTCCTCGGTTAGATTGTCAAAGAACTCTACCCATTCCTTGGTGATTTCTAGATGAGCAAATCTACCTAGAATATACGTCATCTGCTTGGGGCGATGGAATGCAGTGTGATTGTTCCAACCCCTTCGCAGGAATTCTTGGCGATAGTGACCCTTTGGAAAATTTCTCAACAACCACAACTGCAGTAACAAGATGCAGCCCTCGAAATGATTTACCGCTCTTTAACAATGCTCCAAAGCCCTACAATCATGGGGACTTTGGTATACGTATTTACCATATAAATGGTAATAATAATTAAATTTATAAATGGGATTCTAAAAATACGTGATCTATTCCCGAGCTAGTTTGTAAGGGTGATTAGTGCTGAAATGTGGAGTAAAATGGTAAAAATTGAATTAACCAAATCAGTGATCCAACAATTATAGAGAAATTTCTCGGGCCCAGAGCGAGCCAATAGGCACCTCGGAGCCAGGCCTCGAGCCTATCTGGGGCTTATTGAGGGAAATGGGGAAGGGGATAACAAGTAAAGATACATATAAGCCAGGCTCTATACTATCAATCTTGAGCTAAATAATGAAGGACAAACGAAGAAAAGTGCTAAGGCGACCTCAGGGTCGATGAAGACAGATAACTTAGAATAATGATAGAGAAATAGAGAGAGAGAGAGAGAGAGAGAGGGAGAGAGAGAGAGTGAGAGAGAGAGAGAGAGAGAGAGAGAGAGAGAGAGAGAGAGAGAGATTATTGCATTATGGAAAAGTGGAGCAACATCAGTCATTTACAAGGTAGGGTGAGTCCCCTTTATATAGGCGAGGGGACTCGATATAGTACAAGGTGCATTAGGTGTAATGATACGGGGATGTGACGTCTAGCCAAAACACTAGAACCTATTTGCTCAGGCTATCCCCTCGGGAGTTCATCGTCTGCATGACTTCTGCTAGGTTGCGACAGATCCTCTAACTTTCGAGCCACTATAGAGACGCAGATTATATTCAGCATAAGGAACTCGATCATTGCCTTATGGCCTCGACATGTCGTCAGGGTACTCCGAATGTACCTCGATGGCAGCAAATAGACTCCTCATCCAATGGATGCCCTTTCCTGAATGGTTGACCTATCGACGTAAGTATATTTTCCCTATAATCGTTTCTCAATTTTCCGTTTGAGCGTTGCGATGACCTCTTGGAAACGTTTTCTAGCTTTTCCCTAGGGTCCCGAGGAAAGCCTAGACTTGGCGAGGTGGATCAAGTGCTTGGACAAGAGGTTCCCGTATCATCTCTAGTCCTGAACAATCAT
This sequence comes from Nicotiana noctiflora, assembly GCA_032618575.1. Taxonomy (NCBI): domain Eukaryota; kingdom Viridiplantae; phylum Streptophyta; class Magnoliopsida; order Solanales; family Solanaceae; genus Nicotiana; species Nicotiana noctiflora. The sequence continues at coordinate 178,353 of JASVEL010011479.1, read as the reverse complement.
GGCCGAGAAGCACTGGGTGGCCAAGAACCATAGTGAGGTTTCCTTTCCACATGTGTCACGTATTGTGTATTCCTATTGGGCTCTAATCAATGGCGTTGAGCATTCGTCATGTTGATGCAGGACTTGAAGAAAATATGCTGATGTGGCTACCCCCTAGTGGTGAAACAGAGACCTTGGGGCTTGACACAAACACAAAAAAGAAAATAAGAGTGGTTGTTGCTTGAACTGATGAGATTTTTATCCCGACCTATAATCCAAATCATAATATCGGCGGGGAAGATGATGATGGTAGTGCACTGAGGAGGATCTCACGGCCCAGTGAGAGGGGTTTGTAGGTGCCCCAGTCGGAGGCTACTGAGTCCAGGATGGTGCAGATCGACAAGAGTAAAGAGCCGGAGGTCTCTGATGAATATGTCGATTTGGTTTCGAATCGCTCGGCCAGATTCAATGTAGCTCATGCCAATAAGGCTACGAGTTTGGATGGGATTGAGTTCGGAGCCCTTCATGGGCATGGGCTATTATTCGATGGAGTTGGTGACCCGTAAGACTTTATTCAAGGCTATTCGGTCTCATCGAGAGAGTTGGGAGATGCTGGGAGGATGGGTTGTGCCATGGTCGGCACTTCTTTCAGGGGGAAGGCTTTATTTCCAACATTCTTGATGGCATACCTGACGAAGTTGACCTTAATGTATCCGATGTTGTTGATGCAGCGGTGAAATCCCTGTAGCAGGTGACAATTTTTCTTTGTGTTTCTTTTTGCCCCAGGGTGTTATTTATCATTTTTCTTACTTTCCCTATTATGCCGTAGTGTAAAGAGATATATGAACGTGTCATCTCTCGGCTCCATGGGGAACTTGCATGCCATGAGAAGAAGCGTTATGTCGTTGCTTTGAAACTGCAAGACTCAGAATCTCAAGGCCCCCGAGGAGATAAAGAGTTGAAGGAGCTTCGAGCCTCTTTAGAGGCGACACTTCAGGAGAAGACTGCTCTTTCTACACAGGTACTCTCTTTTCTCTTTTATATCTGCTCCTCCGCTTGGTGTTTATACGCATTTTGTGTTTACATATTCATCATCTTTCTTTTTAACAAAGGTTGAGCGAGGAAGCTCAAGAATCATCGAGTTGGAAGCGGAGGTTTCTGGGATGAATGCGATTGGAGAGTTGGTGACATCATGGGGCCTTCTTTTAGACGCCCGGATGGAGATTGTTGCTTTGGTCGTGGCTAAGATCGATATCAAACGAGACGCTATTGCTTACAAGACGGATGCGGTACGACGTATGCGATGGCTTGTGACATATCCCTGGCGGCTGAGTAGATATTGGTATATGTTGATGATCAAGCCAAGGCGAAAGGAAAGAGGGAGGTTGTGGAAGAACTCAAGGCCTGAGGCTTTGAGCTATCTGCTGATCTAAATGAGGCCCGTGAGACAGAGCAGGAACTGGAGCATTTAATTATTCCCGAAGAGGGTGTGGAGTAGTATCCGAGCCTCCCTTCTCTTTTTTCTGTATGCCCCTTTGTCTTTCTTTTTGTTTCATATGTTATCCCTTCTGAATACTGCAAAGATGTACAATTGTTTTGTTAATATATGAAATGAGCCTTTATTCTGGTAGTTCTTCTAGCTTCAAATCACCGAGTATCGGGCCTTCAGAGCCCTTTTGTATTTTGTGGCCAAGGCTAAGTTGATAGCTCCTGAGGAATGACATCTGGGATTCCCGAGGTCCTTCCCCATGCTTTCATGAATTACGTGGGAGCTTGGAGTAATTCCGCAATTGCGTTCCCCAAAGGGAGTCTAACGTTAATGCGGCCAAAATCAATTGGCCTATTTGGGAAATTGGTTGGTTTTTGCCTGGCCCTTATATATTCGTATATCCCTCCTTTAAGAGATGATTCTGAAGTTTCTTATTTGATAAGCTCATCTCTTCTGTAGAGCCAGGTGCCCTCTGCGAGCTTTTTCACTTCTCCACTTTAGGTGATTTTTGCTCGGATACTCCTCTTGTTCCTATTATTCTGTTGTGTCCATGGCAACCGATTCGACGTCTGATGCTCGAGCGATGGGGACTCTTTCCTATATTCCACCTTGGCCTATTGATAGTGTCGAGGATTACCTCTTCAGTGGTAGAGGAGGACATCGAGGCAATCAAGAGAAAATATGGATGGGGGGAAGGCATAGTCATGTAAGCCCCTTCCCCCGAGGAAAACGTCATGACGTATGTCAAAGATTTCCTGAGTGTGTATACCATTGTTATCATGCTCGGTTCCCCGAACTAGTTTGTGCATGATTTTTGTAAAAGGTATCAAGTAACCCTGGTGCAGGCTCATCCCTTCTTCTGGACCATTGTATTGTCGATGAGATACTTTTCGAACAATCCTGGGATATATTTTACTCTTAGTCACCTCATAAGGTTGTACCGTCCATTACGCTTTCGAGGCCTGGTTGCTCTTCAGCGCAGGTCTACTCGAGCACCCATGATCGACGGTCAAGAGGATGAAGACCATGGATTGATGATCTAGTTTGTTTGAGTCAGGATGATTGACATTATCCCCAGAGAATTCTTACCGTTCCCTAAGAAATGGAGCTCCACACGTAAGCACTCTGTTTGAACTGTCATTTTCTTCATATGAGGTCGGACTCACAGTGATTTCTTCCTTTCTTTTGCTTATAGCAACTCGTTGGTTGCCTGATAAGGTTTTGGACTTAGCCGGATGGTCTCGTAAGCTGGCAGCATACTGGAATCATAATAGGCCAAGGTAGCGAGATCTTTCAAAAGGGAGGTGGGAGGTAAATTATCATGGTAGGTGCCTGGTGTTCCCTTCCCACTATTCTCTTTTCTTTTTCAGGGGTGGCCTCCCATTTGTTGACCTGCTCGGTATCCCTTCTATAGGTGTCGGGAGTTCATTCGAGGCGAGATTCCTGGTTCAAGAGTCGAGGAGCGCTGGAAAAATGAAAGATGTTCTATGGTGTGAGGAGGCTTGTGGTGAGGCACCTTCTCCACAGTATATGAGAATAAATGATTCGGTTGGTCGGCCTGCTTCTGTGGCTGAAGCTTTATTAGACATAGCTTCAGCCTTCGGTGAGGCTCATTATTTTGGCCTTGCGGTGAGTTTTTGCCCGTGATAACAATGTCCCCGCACGGTACTCTCTTCCTTTTTCTTCATATGATTGGCTTCTCTTTTTTTTGGATTTTGACAGGCTCAAAGTCGAGCTGCTTCATCGCGAAACTTATCTGCAGGAAGCTCGAGAAAAGGGAAAGTACATCCAGCTTCTATACGCGGTAAAGAAAAATGTGCTCGTTTCTTTAAGGTATTGGGTAGATCGAAGCCGTGCTCAGGAGACCCTCTTGGAGATACAAGTATTCTGCCTTGTTGGCTTGTTTTTTCTCCCCATCTCTTTTTCTATCTCTGGAAGCCTTTGAAATGTTGCTATTCCAGTTGAAGGGCAAAGCAGATGAGCTGGAGCAACTCTGGAGTGAAGTTGGTGCGCCAACTGTGAACTTGGTGAGTTGCGAGCGTGTGTTAATGCTCATTCGGAGGCTAAAGAGAGAGCTCTAGCCGCAATATCCTATTTTGAGATGCAACTTTACGCTACTCGTACGAATGACTTCTCTTAGGTGAAAATGATCGCAAGGATCTCAACGGAACTATCGAGGGCAAAAATCAAGGTGGCGAACATCCGGGCTATGGTCGTAATAAATAACACCCTGGCGGGGCAAAAGATAGTGACCTATTCAAATACCATCAATGTTGTCAGGGCCTAGCTGAAGAAGGCCCTTGATCGTGCAAGCAGTAGCAGGAAATATGAGAGATGTAGATCCCAGAGGGAGTCCCTCGAAGAGATTGATGCTAGAGGCTTTGATCTTTCGGAGCAGATCAGACACGCTAAGGGAGTAGAGTTGCCATGTTTTTGATATCTGATGATGGGGAGGGGGCCGATCGGCCGTAGCTACCAAAAGAGGAAATAAGGGGGGAACAAATATTCCCTCCCTTCTTTGCTGTGTAGATACATATATAGATCTCACCATACGATGCAGGTCAAGATTGCGCCCTGTTATTGACATGTAAAAATAAGAAGGGGGGAACCCCGCAATTTGTAATTTCTGTATTTTTACTTGCTAGAGTTTATTTACTGGACCGATTCAATCTCGGAGTACCCTTTAGCCTTGCATTTTTTGACTACCTTCGAGTTCAGTCTTCGTGTCGTGATCCTAAATTGAGCTTAACTTATCCTTGATCATGTTTAGGCTAGTGATAATGAGTCTCACTCTCTGCCTTTGGGCGTTTGGCAATTTTCCGAGCTTAGTCTCCAAGTTGCATTGTCATTCGAGCTGTAATTGACCCTTTAATCTTTTTGGAGGTTCCGGTTGGGGAAAGTAGCATCGATGTCACGCTCTAGGGAGTATTACGATTTTTGGGTCCAATCACCGAGTCGCATTGCGAGGCGAGCTGTAATCGACACTTGAATTTCATTTGAGCTCTCAGCAAGTGGTGGTGGCCTTTTTATTGCTTTCTCATTGAGACCTTTTAGTACATGGCCCAGAGGCTTGCTTAGCTGGCGACAATGACACTTATGCTATTTGGTCGTAAAGAACTTTTGATATGAGGACCGGAGGCTTGCTTAGCCGACGACAATGGCGCTTATGCTATTTGGTCGTGGAGACCTTTTGATATGAGGCGTAGAGGCTTTGCTTAATTGAACTATTTTAGATCCGTTCTCCAAATCGATTTATGATTTGAGCTCATTTTATTCCTCAAGTTGTCAATTTTCAAGCTAGCAATAATGGCTCTAATGCTATATGGTCGTAGAGAGCTTTTGATGTGAGGACCGAAGGCTTACTTAGCCGGCGAAAATGACATTTACACTGTATGGTCGTATAGACCTTTTGATGTGAGGGCCAGATGCTTGCTTAGCCGGCGACAATGGCACTTACGTTGTGTGGTTGTAGAGACATTTTGATGTGAGGCCCGAAGGCTTTTTGTAGGCTTTGTTTCCTCTTGCTTAGGTCTTATTGAGTATTTTGCCTGACCCGTCATCGATTCTGAAAGAATCTCGATTTCAAGTCATAGTCGATGATGTTTTAAGCACCTTGGAAGGTTCATAGCTCATAGGTCGAGTAGATCGACGCTTTTTCGATTTTTGAGCCGATGTGGTCGTACTCATTTTTTTTCCGGTTGGGGGAAGCATGTGTTTAACCGATTCTTTCCGAAGTAGATTTGGAGGATTTTTTAGTGATAGTCGGGGTCCTCGAGTCGCATTATTTAGGTTGTAGCAACCATTTTCACTACAGCATTTTAGGGCTACAATCACCCTTGAGAAGTTTGGCCTAAAATGCCAATAAGAGTAGCATTTGGGAAAAGGCAACACTTGATGGCTTTAGGCAACACTTTTTCGAGGATGGCCTAAAGTACTGTAACCTTTGATTATTGGCCACGCTTTGTAGGCATTGCCTTAAAATCCATGCTTTAAAAGTGTGTCCAATATGGTATAAAGGCCACACTTATATTTCTGATATAGCAATGCTTTTTTGACATAAGGCTACACTTATAAAGCGTGATTATTATCACGTTATAGGCTTCACTTAGAAAGTGTGGCTTTTAGAGCAACATTTATCATTAATAATACCAAATTGACATTCCCTATGGCCACATTTTCTAAGCGTGGCCATTTTGTGTACACTACAAAATTATTTTATTTGCCACAATTTTGTGGTTGCAAAACTATATTTGTTTGCATCAAGTTCTCTCACACACACACACACACACACACATATATATATATATATATATATATATATATATATATATATATCTCTTTGGATCTTTGTTCTGGTTACAAACATTTTCTTCTTTTACCACTTACTAACTTCTTAGAAGTTTAACTTATTCAAAAGAAGTGAAAGTATTTTCAGCCTTATTTTTTATCCTTGTTCTCGTTACAAGCATTTCTTCCTAATTTTTCATTTTGAATGTGTAGGAAAATACAGGTGATGCAATTGGAAATGGTGGCCACAAATCAATTTGAATCATTAAAGTGAATGGTGAAGACCTTTGGAACAAGATGTTTATTTTTGTTGACACTAAATATGAGTACATTTGGTTTTGTAGAGGTCTTTGCTAGTGAACTTCTTGAACAAACATTGCTTTAATACTATAGATAGTACATAGTGTGTTTCTTTTGTTGAAATTTATTTCAAGTATATGCATTTAAATTATTTTTATTCTATTACTTATCATTTAAATTAATGCTATATATATATATATATATATACTTAATTTATAGCATTAGTGTGTTATTGCGTTAATTTAAATGATAAGTAATAGAATAAAAATAATTCAAATGCATATACTTGAAATAAATTTCAACAAAAGAAACACTCTATTTACTATTTATAGTATTAAAGCAATGTTGGTTCAAGAAGTTCACTAGCAAAGACCTCTACAAAATTGAATGTACTCATATTTAGTGTCAACAAAAATAAACATCTTGTTCCAAAGGTCTTCACCATTCACTTTAATGATTCAAATTGATTTATGGCCACCATTTCCAATTGCATCACATGTATTTTCCTACACATTCAAAATGAAAAAATTAGGAAGAAATGCTTGTATTGAGAACAAGGGTCAAAAGAAAGCCTGAAAATATTTTCACTTCTTCAGAATAAGTTAATCTTCTATGCAGTTAGTAAGTTGTAAAAGAAGCGGGGTCAATATGGGTTGGGAATAGGGGTGGGCATTCGGTATTTTGGTTCGGTATTTACGAATTTCAATTCGATGTTTCAGTATTCGATTTATCAATTGTGTATACCAAATACTGTACAAAATTATTTCGGTACGGTTCAGTATTTCTTATTTTTGTTCGGTATGATTTCGGTACGGTTTCGATTTAACCAAAACCCTTTCAGTTTCAGATTGTTGCATGACTATTTCAGTATTTCCCCTACACTATTGCTGCTCTCAACCTCTCCATTATAATGTTCCATATTGGAGATGGAGATAGACACACGACCAGTCGACTATGGGCTACTAATACAAGAAAGTAAGACACAAGAAAAGTGTAGGAAAGGCTTATTTACTGCACCAAAATATCTATTATGAAAAAGGCTCATTTCAGAAGCATATTAATAATAACAAACTATATATAAAACTTCCTAAACTTTGATCAATTTTCAACTTGCAAAATTAAACTCAACAGTGCCGAATAAAACTCATCTATACTGCACCAAAATATGTATTAAGCCTATTTTGTGCAACAGACAACACTCAATAGTGCAATGTGCATACAAAGAGCAAAGGAATCGCACGGGGACTTTAAGCTTGCTTGAAGCATTCAAAGAGAAAAGGAATTAAAAACTGAACAAGTGTACAATTCTGTGCAACGGAAAACAGTGCAGTGTGCATCTACACTGTTAATTAACACTTTAACAAATGCAACAGATGCAACATAATTAAGTTTTCAGCACATACTAACAAGTAACAAATCACATTAAATAAGTAAATATATATAGAACACTTCCTCAGCTTATGCCTTCTATTGTTCTCTGCTCTTTGACAGATTGCTATAGAGAATGTAAAATCAAGCAATTATATAGGTACGAGGAAACTCCTTAATCTTGAAATTAATTGGTAAAACAACCAATATAACACCACATCAGTCCAAAAGATAAAAAAAAAATGTATTCCTAACTCATCAGTCCCTTTGCTCATGGGAATATGATGAATTCCGCCAATGCTGGACATGGAAACTAGACGGATAGACTTGACAACATTAACGAATTGCAGTAATAGTAAAAAATAAATATTTTGTTTTCTATGATCAGCGACAGATTACCATTGGCATCAATACTATATGAAGTAACTCGCAAAAGGACGAATGACTTCTCCTCACTTAAAAGAAAAAATAGACAGGGAAACAATTGAGCAGTAGCACATATTCCTTTTGAACAAGGCACTGGTGAAACCAGCTCCCACTTGCCAAAACCATTATGCCTCAACCCCAAGCTATTTTCAGATGGCAATAAATTCTTACTAAATCCATTTGGCTCTATTTAGATGAAAGAAATGGTTCTGTTTGGATCAGGAGCCCAAAGAGATCATTAGATGAAGGAAATGGATCTGTTTGGATCAGGAGACGATTAATTCATTCATCAACTCGAAAAACTTTCTGCTACTTTCACTCAAAACTAACTCATCATTCAGCTTTATGACATCAGTAATCTTTGCAAATCCAGTTGCTAGTTTTGCAACTTCATTGCTAAGAATATCATTATCCATATCAGCTGCTTTCTTCACATCGCCAAGCTCATATCTCAAGCCAAAAAAAATCTCAAAGGCAATTTTCCTAAACTCAACCTCATCGTGAATGACAGACTGCTAATTCTTTTCAATATTTGGAGTTAAATCAGCAACAGAAAGATAAGAACCTCAGTCTCTCACTAATCTCCTACTCACAGTACTTAGTCTCACTCTCAGTCTCTCACTATCATCTTCGTCATCTATCAAAGAGTATCAGTAGTTCAGTACTCCTAAGCCCTAATTCAAATTATTTTAGAGTCATAGAGTGGGCTGGGGCGATGTGGGCGAGGCTTAACTAATGCCCAGTTTAAGTACATAGATGGCCTATTATTCTGGGGCAGAGTCGACACACTGGGGAGTAACACCATGATACATCACAGTACTGCAACACATCAAGAACTACACCAGATAAAGAGTCCAATACAATGCAATGTGGATGCACACAACACTGGATACCAATACAATATAGGTGTGAAGAGTTGGACATCGATATGCACGGCAAATACCTATTGAGATACCAATAACCACCTTGCAAATAGTTTTTCTATACTTTCAAACATTATGCCCCCTAGAATCTTAGTGATGGCAATAGATACAGTTTCCGATCACACTTATAAAAAGCATGACTTTGTAAGTTATTTTAGATTGTGGTAGTTTTTGGAATTATAAAATATAAATACCTTTTCAATATTTGGGCATGAGTTGAGCCAGAAGAATGTTGTAGATTTTTGCCTCTCATAGCTCGTGTACTACTCTCATCAATCCGTGAAGGAATATTACATGCAACACACCCTTGTATATCGTGAAAATCTAGTCCAGGGTTGTTTTTCACCATTGTCTAAACAAACATCGCATTTATTCCCTCATAATTTCCTTCATTTCTTCCTTCAAAGAAGTTATTTCGTTGGCATGCTTTTGTTTAAGCTTGGTGATTTCCTAATCTTTTTTAGAGAGCTTATCGTCACCAATCTACCATAGCATCTAACCCGACCGGGATGCTCCTTTCCAAATACAGTTGTAGATGCATCATCTGCTGTTTCTCCAGAACTTTGGCAATTCTGAAGTTGAGACTATCAGAAAAATATTATTACACATCACTTACAAGTCAAAATAGATCAAGCACTAAAACAAGCTTTAGCAAGTCAAGCCAGATTAAACAGAAGTACCAAATAGCGATAGCCTGCAGAATCTTTCCTTTGCTTCAGATAATGTACTATAAGACCAATTAGGTATTTGACAACTTAATATGAATGAAGAGGTCTCATCTAACGTAAAGGTGGCAACAGTATAGGTATTGGACAGCAACAGTGTAGAGAAAAGGACACAAAGTTTAAATGTGGCATTGAGGAAAAAGGGATCAATATTGAAGGAACTTCCACAAGTAAACACACTGATCAATGCAATACAAAGTCATCTTCTGCTTTTTCAATTAGAGTATCCAACTCCAATTTGGTAGACAAAGGGAAAGATTGTGATGGTCAAGCTTGCTTTGCCAGAGATCAATTCAAGCTAGCAGCATGCCTCTCCTCAAATCACCCATGTCTATGCATTCACTATAGTACCATAGCCTAATAAGTTCTCTCTCATAGCATTGGCAAGGTAATTTTCCCAATACTATTATGATGAAAATATACATTGTTTCTTCACCAGTAACATTCTCCTACTTTAAGAGATCGAAGTGTAAACAATGAGAGTTGGGATCTTCTTTTAAAAGGAGGCCACCCTTTAGAAATGATGGCTAATTGTGAGAAGAAGGAATACGTGGTTTGGTCTTATTCTTCTACAGCTACTACACCACCATATTCTATCTGAGAACTAACATGGTGTTCTCTTAATCAACAATCATCGTCTGCCTTTTGTTTAGTTTTTTTTTTTATAGATTTTATTTCATGAAAGCATTGGAGGACAAATCAGCCTTTGTACAACTACAAATTTACATTCAGTACTAGAAGTTCATTCTGCATATCATATTCAAAATTGTGACTCGAATGGTGATTGACCTACTGTTAGATTGGGCAAGATGAAAATTTCAGCAGTAATTGGGAAACTGTTGGATAAGTTACTGGAACAAAGGATGTTATATCTAAGGATAATAAAATAGCAAGGAGATCAAAGGACATTGGAATAGCAAGGAAATCAAAGGATACAAAATAAACTTTTTGGTTCATAACACTAGGATAACTTACTATTGCAACTTGAGTATCCGTATGAACTTCCTTCCCTTTCTTTGTACGAGTTGTAATAAATATTTCAGACTTTGATGGTTCCTCGTAGTTCTCTTTGGTTGCGCGCTAAAAATTACATCAAGAAGATATAAAAAAAAATATCATTGTGTTCCGACAAACTACAAAAAGAAATGAAAGTCAGATTACGAAGTGTCGACTAAATATTACCAATGCCACAAGAACTCTTGCAAAATTAATAGGTCCCATTCGATGCCTCCACTTCTGTTTTTTCCTATTTTCAGAATTTAATTGGCCCATAGCCTAACAACAAAAGAATCATATTAATTAACAAATCAAAAAGAAAATAATACACCTGTTGCTAACAATAGAAATGTAGAAATGCCATTTGTAGCATACTTCAACAATAGGTAGAAAATGAAGAAACGCACAGTTTAATCTTACTTGGAAATCATCGTCATCCCAATACTCAATCAATTGATGGAATTTAACTTCGGGTATCTCGTTGGGACAATTTTGTAGCATTTCGTCAATAGTAGCATTTTTATCAAAATATTTGTTCTTAATATTTCTCTTGTGTCGTTTCCAAGCATCACGAAGACCAGTCATTACCCACTTCTCTCCTTCAGCTGGAATTAAGAACTTGGACTACAAAACAATGCACAAACAAAATATCCTGTGATTCATTATTAGTAGGAAAAATACAAAAAATATATAATTAAAGCATTAATTATACTTACATTGACATATTCCCACATTCGTTGCTTAATATCATTTGACACAACATGCCAACTAGTATGCACCAAGGGGATAAATTTTGGATTCTTTGCAATCGTTCCTAAAAAGTTGGTCAAATCAAACACTCACTTGTCAGTTGGTCTAACTGCTTGTTCTTTATCAAATGTGACCTCCTCTCTTTCTTCAAAACTTCTTGCATAAATATTCTTACATGTTGTTTTCCCTTGAACTATTTTCTTCTCTGATATCCCTAGATTGATAAAACAAGTAAGACACAAGAAGAAAAAAATCAAAATATGTAGAATAATTATAATGTTTACTACATACCACCTGTAGGACCATCAATGTTCATCTCCTCAACTCCAATAAATTCATCGTCACAAACTTCATCTTTTGCAGCAAAATTATCCAATTCTATTTCACGCTCATCAATAATAGGAGAGAACATAAATCTAACTTAGTTTTCTGGGTTATTATCAGGATGTTTTTCACCACCGACTTGTATCCCATATTTTTTTAGAAATTGATTAACACTCGTCGACGGTAGGACTGAGTTTGTCTTTACCACTTTGTAATTTGTAGGTCCTGAATATCACAGTGTTTCTCTCCTTCACCTTGTGATCTTTTAAGCATATGTAAAGTGTTAGGATCTACTTTTGCATATGATTGGAACATCGATGTGGGCACAGGTAATTTACTCGTTTCTTGCTTTTGAATGGGCTCCTCCAATTGAATTGACCTTTGTTTAATTTGTCCTTTACTTGCAATACTATTACTTCCTAACTTTTGAACTAACACATCAGATTGAGTTAGCTTTTGTCTACTTTGTCCTTCTAATGTTGCAGGTATACAATTCTTCCTTTTAACTCCAAGTAATGCATGCTCTTTGGTAGCTTTATCGTTGCGATCACTTGAAAGCTTTTCTCTCTTAATCTGAAATTTTTTGGCTAGTTCAGCACTTGATCGGTATTGAAAATCGAAACCTATATTCTTCAGTAGACTTTGAGCTTTGTTTGGATTCGGGACTTTTCTCTTAAGAGTTGCCGCTTGATTCATCCTATGTACAAAAAAATTAAATTAATTAGCCTAACAAAAGCTATTATTGATTAGAGTATTACTACCAAATAATATGTCCGGTGTTTCTATTCTACCAATATTCAGATGAAAATAACATCAAAGCAATACCATGACAAAATTAACCATAATGATTAAAAGAGAAAATTGCTCAGCAAAACAGAGTTATTCTGAGAATTGCTTAAGATATGAAAAGTAGTTGTCCTACAAGCAAAAGCAGACAAAATTATTGTAGATGACTAACTAGGACCAGCAGGAAATCTATACGTTAAGACCAATAGGAAAACCATTTCAATTTAGTGACAAAATGATCGAATGTTCGATCTCAGTTCTGGTGTCAGTTAAGTTTGATGGTTGTCTCTCAAGTCTACATATCTTATTGTAAAAGTAGTTGCCTTAGCTAACCAAACCTAGAGTACTAATCAAGTCAACATCATTTCCGTTAGCAGCATACATTACATAGCCAAGGGGAAGGTTGTTTTCGCCTTGGCTAACAAAGCTAGATAACTAGAACAAGAGAAATTCATGGAATTTTGGTTCCTTCTAAATAAGTTCATTTTCAAATGGGTTCCTGCGCATATTATTTGAAGCTTCATAGCGAGTCCTACACTACAGGACATAGAAGAGCGTCAAAAGATCATCAAGCTTGTCAAGAATGGTAAATCAATAGTGTCTAACTTCTCTCAGTCTCTGGACTCTATAACCAACCATTATGAACCAGTAAAAGATTACCAGATAGTACATTAAATCTTTGGTGATGTTAACAACATGAGACCACAGGATATTTAACCCTCTTTCCTCCTCAATTTGGACAATGCCCCTCTCGAATTATCGGGTATTTATGATCTTTATATAGATTTTACTCAACAAAAGATTACTATAGTAGGATCAGCAGATCCTGAAATAATAGTAAAAACACTAAAGAAGACAAGAAAGATTGCTATTGTTTGTTCCCACATAGAACAAGAAGAACCTCATACAGGGCCAGAGGAACCTGCACCAGTTGAGAATGAAGCACCGCCCCCTCCGAGTCTAGCAATACTCCAACAGAAGCTCCACCGGTTGAAGAACCACCAAAAGATCCACTGACACAAGAAAATCAACAAGCATAGGAGAAACAAATACATGATGGGGGTGCTGACAATACAAAAGGCACTTAAGAATTCTTAAGTGCAATCCACAATAATGCAGGCAATCAAACAATTATTTTGGTGCTTCTCAAGAATACAGTAACAAAGTTAAAGACTTTGATAACAGAACCAATGTCTCATAAAAAGGGTTATCATGACAAAGATATATGGATTGGAGCAGTATTCAGTCAATGTAATATATTGGAAAACAAAGTTGAATCATAAGCCATTCCAGAGTAAGAACCCATTTGTTTCAAATTCTCCCTGTACCTGGTATTTGCTTGCTTCGAGATCTTGCAAGACTTCCTTCGTTACTTCAGCCAAGAAGCGCCCTGCAAAATTAAAAAAAAACAAATATTTATATACTTTAAAACTTGCTCCAATACTCCAGGTAATAGTACACTACAAATTCTGAAGCATAATTTCTACTTACTCACGTCACTTCTCTATTCAAAACTAGAGGACAAATTCTCGATCCACACATAATACAATACGGTTCCTTAGAAGGGACACATTGAATAACCAATCAAGTAATTTCTAGTTATACCAAAAGGGACACATTAAAAATACATGAGCAATAAAATATATGTGCACATCAAAGAAATCGATATTCAAAAAAATATTTAATATTGAACTTGAGTAAATAGACAACATCAATTTAAAAATAAAGCAACAGTCTTTAATATGTTTCTAGCAATTAATAAAAAAATGGTTAAGCTGTTTTCTATTTGAATTAGAAGAAAAAACTCATGACGTGTCTTCAAAATCAAACTCTTCATCCGATTCAATTTCAAGTTGTTGTGCTAGAAATCCTTCTGGAGGTACATCAAGACTTGCTGGAACATCACTCTCTGGTGTCCTTTCAGGTTAGGAACTCCTGCAATAGGCAGTTAGCCTATTGAAAAAAGACACTTACATAAGTAATTCTAGAGGTGAACCTTACTAAGGCAACTTCACCATTATCCTCCGGTATCTATGGGCGGCCAGCCAAATATTCAGATGGCTCATTTTCATAACACTGTGGGGAATTAGCTTCAAGTTTATCACTTATGCTAAACAAATCTCTCGGGACAGTTTTCATGACATAATATCTATCTTGATCGTATGGATCATACACATAGAAGCATTGGTGTTCTTGAGATGCTAGGACAAAAGGCTCATTCTGATAACATTTCTTGTTGAAGTAGACAAAAGTAAGGCCATAAATATTTCTTCAACCTCATACCAGTCACACTTAAATAAGACAACCCTAAAATGTCCATAATAGTCTAACTCAACTATATCAACTATTCTACCATAATAAGTCAAATTTGCGTCAACTAGATTTTTATCTTTTGAGCTTGCAAAACTTGTAGTTTGAGCGACTAATGTAACACCACTATTTTGTGTTTTACGTCTTGCATTACTCTGCCTCACATGGAATCTATATCCATTAATGAGATACCCAGAATATCTTTTAGCAATTGAATTTAGTTCGAATGATAATTGCTTTGTAAGATCGGGCACATCCTCTTTCAAAAATGAGTTTCAAACTATTGAGAGAAGTTTTGACTATACTTCTTGGCCTTGCTCCATTTTGATCCTTGTCTCTGATTACTAACCTCAACCTCATATTCTCTACACAACAAGTATTTTTATTTGTTAGTAAAATAATAAATAAAGTAATTTAATAACAATCCACACAAATAAATGCTATAAGTGATTAGATTACCTTATATATTTTTGAACTTCATCACAATTGTTCAATAAGTATATATGTGCCCGATTTAGTGGCATGTCATCTAAAATAATTGGATCACTCTTTTTTGCTCCTAAAGGACAACATGTATTAGGGAACAAACTAGAAGATTGTGCATTAATTGAATCATATTCATTATTGTTTTGGGGTCGTCGATTAAATCGAGTCTTTACACCTTCATGTAAGTACCTAGAGCATAAAGTCAAACACTCTTCAACCAAATATGCCTCAGCAATAGATCCTTCTGCATAATTTCTATTGCGAACATATGATTTTAATGTGCACATATACCTTTCAGGAGGATATATCTATCGATTTTGAACTGGACCTCCCAACCTTACCTCATTTGCCAAATGAATAGGCAAATGAATCATTATATCAAAAAAAGTTGGAGGAAAAATTCTTTCCAATTGATTCGTTGTTTCTCTAATCTCTACTTCCAAGCAATCTAGCTCTTCCATTGCAATAACATTTTGACATAAATGGTGAAAGAAAGAATTTACATGAATCAAAGGGATAGCAACATGATCGGGAAGTATGCTTTTAACTGATATTGGCAACAAGTAATGTAACATGAAGTGGGCATCATGGGAATTTATAACTGGATAATTTTCTTTCATCTAGCTACACACGTCTGGATATGTTGCAAGCACTACCATCAAGTAGCTTTGCTGTCTTTAAAACACCACATAAAACTGATTTCTCACCATTGGTCATTGAGAAGCATGGTTTTGCAAACTTTGTTCTCTTGCCATCCTTTGTATCCTTTGGTTGAAGGTTCTTCCTAATACACATCCCTTTCAGATCATAACGAGCATTTGCATGATCCTTTGTCTTGCCAGGAATGTCCAAAATAGTTTCAATTATATTATCCACTATATTTTTCTCTATATGCATTATGGCATGGTTATGACGTAACGAATTGTGCTGCCAATAAGGTAATTCAGAAAAAATTGACCTTTTTTCCAAGGGCCATTATTTGTTCTCTTTCGCTTCTTCCCAAACACATTGTTAAAATTCTCTAAGATATTAAGGACATCAGTTCCCTTTGACAAAGGCAGAGGAGGCCTAAATTCTAATTTTCCATTGAAAGACCTTTTATTTGGTCTTCAAGGATGATCTATAGGCAAAAAACACGATGATCCATATAACACATTTTTCGACTATGTTTAAGATAACGAGAATTAGTGCCATAATTACAACAAGGGCAAGCCAAATTTCCCTTTGTACTCCAACCGGATAACATAGCATATGTAGGAAAGTCACCGATTGTCCATAAAAGAGTTGCTCGCATTTGAAAGGTTTGATCTCTTGAAGCATCATATGTTTCTACCCCGAACTCCCACAAAATATTTAAATCTTCTATTAATGGTTGTAAATAAACATCAATGTCATTTCCAGGTGATCGTGGCCAAGGTATAAGCAAAGAAAGCATATAGTACTCTGACTTCATGGACATCCAAGGAGGCAAATTATACACCATTAAAATAACTGGCCATGTGCTATGAGATATGCTCATGGTCCGAAATGGATTGAACCTATCACTTGCTAAGCCAAGTCTCAAATTGCGAGAATCCCTTAGAAATTTTGAATGCAAGCTATCAAAGTCTTTCCAAGCTTGCCCATCAGCATGATGCCTTAACTTTCCATCTTTAGAACGCTCCTCGTCATGCCACCTTAATGTATCTTTTGTCTTTGAGCACATAAATAGCCTTTTAAGTCTAGGAAATAACGGAAAGTGTCTCAAATATTTTGCTAGAATACGATAACCATTTTTGGAAGCCTCAAGATCATTATCTACTTCATCGCTATCTTTTTTAGGATATTTAGTATATCAAGATGATCCACAAACATGATAATATTCATCATCCTTATGGTCATTCCTAAATAGCATGCAATCATTGGGGCATGCATCAATTTTTTCATAATCAAGACCCAGATCCTTTACCATAGATTTGGCTTTATTGTAGGATATAGAAATGTTCAACTCAGGCATCGCCTCTTTTAATAGTTCTAAAAGAGAAGTGAAAGACGCATTGCTCCATCCATGTAGACTTCAACAAATAAAGACGGATTGTATAAGATAATCTAGAGAATCATTTACAACCAAGATATAGTTCTTGGCTTGTCTCGTCAACTAAGTTATAGAATTTATTTGCATCTTCATTTGGGCCTTCATACACTCCTCCAGCATGTGCAACATTTCTAAATTGATCATTCAACAACCTATCAATATCATCGTACGAGTAAACATTATCATCCATGTAACAATTAGCATTCATCAAAATTTCCCATTCCCCATGATTAATCCATCTTGTATAACTTTGAACAAACCCATAACATATTAGATGGTCATACACTACATTCCTTCAAGTCCAACAAATATTACAACACTTTGCACATAGGCATTGCATTTCTTTGCCTTGAGGATCTCCATAAGAGTAAGAAAAATCTAAGAAAGATTGAACACCCTCGATATACTCTTTGCTATACCTTGGTAAATTCATCCATTCCTTGGATGGAACATTTGAATTTCCAAAAATAAAAATTTATTAGATCTTCAAATATATAATCATTTAAGAATTAATTATATGGTAGAACTAAATCATAAATGTAAAATTATGTGTTGTAATATGATAGGACTTTCTTACCTAGACCTGACACTTAAGCTAAGCCAAATACAACTTTAAGTCCACCACAAATCTTCCCGAGCGTGATTTGTCTTCTTGAATAAAAAAAAGGTAAAATTAGGATCCACAAAACAAAGACAGAAAGTAATAAAATTCTAAATCGCGTTTCTCAACAACAACAACAACAACAACCTGGTATAATCTCACTAGAGGGGTCTGGGGAGGGTAGTGTGTACGCAGACCTTACCCCTACCCTGAGGTAGAGAAGCTATTTCCAATTAGACCATTGGCATCCTTATTTCGAATGAGAAAATAGGAAAAAAAACCCAAAACTCACAATTATATTTCCTTACAAGATATGCTTGGAAATAAAAGAGGCTAAAGGCAAGGATAAATATGCTCTCGGTTAGATGGAAGAAGGGACGAGGACATGTACAAGCTACAGCTATCGCGATTTTCTTATTGATCTGTATAAAAACATAGTCATATAAAGATCATAAACCAGCCTGTACAAGTTTTAAACAAAAAGCAGTAAGGTTTTGTCTAAATCCTACTATCTGTCAGCTTTATGGAAACAATAAGGAGACGAGATGTTGCTGAGAGATTACAATCCACCAGTGGCAAAGCCAGAAAGTTTAACAAGGGATTAAAAAATACAAATTTACACAATGAGTGATACACCAAACTATCAAGGGTATTCAACAATTATCTCTCTCTCACACACACACACATATATAATAAAAGTTTGTTTTTACCCTATTTGTACAGTGTAATTTTTCAACATACTTAGCTCCAGCACTGGTTATCAGCGCTCAGTGACACAGATCAACATCCCAGAAAATACATGAATAGAAAAGGATGCTTTCTATAGAAAATAGATTTTAAGCAATTACCCAAAAAAGCAACGCCCTAGCAAGCGGTACAAGGAAAAGGACAAAGCATTCGCATCCAGAAACTAGTAAAACAAAGTAACTCCAATGACCCACCCCAAAATATTCAATTTTTCGAATTTTTAAGGCTGGAACAAACAAACAATTGTAATTTCTGGATAAAAAAAAGGAAAACACAAAACCAATGAAGAAAAAAAGAGAAAATAGTAAAGCAGAAACACTAAATTAAAGAATACGACAAGAACAATAACTATTATTCCTCAATTCCAAAATCTTGAGTCCGTTGTATGAATCCTTACTATTTATTCTTCTCCCTCTGAACCCTTAATTCGAATATAGCCCTAAATTAAAAATCTTTGCTTTTTAAATCTATAAATGAGATAATGATCATGAGAAATGAACGTAGAGCTAAATCAAATGAAAAGTGAAAAGCTAAAATTATGAGATTATTACCTTTCAAACAAAGCAGATTAAGGAGAGAGTCTTGGCATACACTCCACGGAATGAAAAAGGGGAAACGGAACTATTACTTTGAGAAGGTGCAGAAATTAAGAGTATGTAATCTTCCCGATGCAGAAATTAACAGTACCTAATCCTGAGGAGTTAGTATCCACGATTGAAGCCAAAACCCAAACTAATGTATCGATAGAGCTGTTAGCGATTGAGAGAGAACTTTTTGTCCTTTTGAAATAAAAAAAAATAATGTTTTACCTAGAGTATATCGGAGGGAACATTATATTTTGTGGAGGGAATATTATATTTTAGCCAAATATTTCGTTGGACTTTTAGAGCACATTTATAAAGTGTCACGGCCTGGATTTTCCCTTAATATCGGGATCGTGATGGCGCCTACTCGTGATAGCTAGGCAAGCCACTTTATTCACACTATCCTGTTTTTAGCAATATTTCATAATCAATTTAACAACCAAACCATAACCTTAATTAAACAAGTGCGGAAGACTTTATAAAAAAAATAGCAATAAGCAGTTTCAAAGTAAAATA
Organism: Nicotiana noctiflora; assembly: GCA_032618575.1. NCBI lineage: Eukaryota > Viridiplantae > Streptophyta > Magnoliopsida > Solanales > Solanaceae > Nicotiana > Nicotiana noctiflora. Next base: position 158,682 of record JASVEL010011479.1, on the reverse strand, counting down.
ATACTAAAATCCTCTACCCAAGACGTGGAGTCACCAACTCACGAACTGCTATATGAATACTACACATAAAGGTTTGAAAGAAATATAACATAATCTGTTGGTCTCGGAACAAGGAGACTAAAGCTAATAGTATAAATAAAAGGAAGAGACGCCGGGCCTGCGGACGCCTGCAAGCTACCTCGGTCTCAAATATGATTAACTCCCACACAAAAGGTCTACTGCTGCTGCTCCTGATCGAATCCTGGACCTGTGCAAAAATGCACAGAAGTGCAGTACCGACCCCATGTGCTGGTAAGTGCCTGGCCTATCCCGGCGAAGTAGTGACAAGCCTAGGACCAGACACCCACATAAACTTGTGCAGTTCTATATATGTATACCACAAGATAACGAGAAATAACTAAGTAACAACGCAACAAGGAATATCACAGAAGAACTCAACAGTTAACAACAATCATTAAGTCAACAAGGAAAACAAGTATAATGAGAAACAAGTAATATTAAGTCAATGAAATAGCAAATGAAGTGCACGGCATCACCCTTCGTGCTTTTACCCTCATCCTCACCAAATAAGCAAATAAAGTGCACAACATCACCCTTCATGCTTTTACTCTCATCCTCGCATCCATGGTACGTCATGATCCTTCGTACATGGTTCAATAACAAGGCACGGCATGATCCTCCGTGCATAATCAATAAAACATGGCACGGCATTAACCTTCGTGCATAATCAATAAAACATGGTATGGCATTAACCTTCGTGCATACACAATAAATCAAGGCACGGCATCACCCTTCGTGTATTATCACTCTTCCTCACCCAAATAACAATCACAGTTATGGGCAGAGAATGAAAATAGTAAATTATGAACCGTCCCGGCAAGGGACACAATAATCATCACAACAAAGTCCCGGCAAGGGCAATCAATATCTCACTTCACAATAAGTCCCGGCAAGGGAGAACAATAACAATTCTACAACCCGGCAAGAGTTCAACAATTTATCTTCAAATATGTCTCACAACAAGTATCAACAACGACTCACTGTCATACTAGACGCCAGCGTATGGATGCTCGTCACCACAGCCCATACACCGCACTCGACCACATAGCACATAGTACATAATCATATTCAATTCAAGGTCCAATTTCCCAATTCATGAAAAACCTAGGTTCTACCCAAAAACAAGGATTTCTACCATGAAAACCTTTGATTCTTATTGAAAAACATGTTTAATGTTGTTAGGAATTGAAAGAATTAAGTAAAAAGTGACTTACAATTGCTTTGGAGTGAATTTAGCCTTGAGAGCTCGTGTGTGATGTGAGGGTTTTTGAAAAAGTGAAGAATGAACTGAAAAATTCGTTTAAGTATAGAATTACACAGCTACGGATATCGCAATTACGAGCATTTGTTTGCAATTGCGTACGCTACATGTCTGGGGGATGCTGTTCTCGCATTTGCGAGAGAAAGTTCGCATTTGCGAACTCTAGCCAAGGTGTGCCAGTCTCGCATTTGCGAGACTTCCTTCGCATTTGCGAAGGTGAGGCCTTATTGCTCAGGATCACATTTGCGACCCTTTGTTCGCATTTGCGTACTTGGCATGATTCTGGCAGACTTCGCATTTGCGATCAAGGGTTCGCATTTGCGAACCCAACCTTGACCTATCCCCTTCGCATTTGCGAGAATTTGTTCGCAAATGCGAAGCCAACAGCTGGGTGAAAAACAAGCAGTGGAAAAATTCAGAAATTGATCCAACGGCCTATCAAATCTTTACCCGAGCCCCCCGGGCTCCCAACCAAACATGTACACGACATCAAAAACACATTACGAACTTGTTCGTGCGATCACATCGCCGATATAACATCGTTTTCTTCAAATCAAGCCTCAAGTTCATGATTTTCATACTTTTGGTTTTCAAAACTTACAAACTTGAAACTCAAGGTCCAAAACATATCAAACGACATCCGAATGTCACCAAACTTTGCAGAAAGCACATATATAATATTTAAGACTTGTACCGGGCGTCGGAACCAAAATACGAGCCCGATACCAAGGTCAATTAATTTATTTTCCTTTAACAATTACATCAAAAACAATTTCACAGAAAAATTCATAACTTGGGCTCTAGGCCTCAGAATTCGACTCCGAACGCATGTCCAAGTCCCATATTTTCCTACGGACCTTCCAGGACCATCCAATCTCCAGTCCGGGTCCGTTTACCAATAATATTGACCGAAGTCAACTATATCAATATTAATATCATTTTTCTCCAAATTCTTCATAGAATTCATATTTTCTATCACAAAATCTTTCTGGCTACATGCCCGGATTGTGCACGTAAATCGAGGCAACATAGAATGAGGTTTTCAAGGCCTCGAAAGTGTAGAACAAATGAGGAAAGCAGGTGATGACCCTTTGGGTCGTCACATCCTCTACCTCTAAAACAAATGTTTGTCCTCGAACAGACAAGAGAAAGAAGTACCTGAGTCTGGGAACAAATATGGGAAGCGGCTCCGCATATCAGACTCAGACTCCCAGGTCAATGCCTCAGGAGGCTGACCTCTCCACTGAACACGCACAGAAGGATAATTCTTCGACCTTAACTATTGAACCTGCCGGTCTAGAATAGCCACCGGCCCCTCCTCGTAGGATAGATCATTGTCCAATTGGACAGTACTGAAGTCTAACACATGTGTGGGATCACCATGGTATCTCCGAAGCATAAATACATGAAAAGCTGGATGCACGGCTGATAGGCTAGGCGGCAGAGCTAGTCTGTAAGCCACCCCTCCCACTCGGTCCAGAATCTCAAATGGACCAATATACCTAGGTCTGAGTTTGCCCTTCTTCTCGAACCTCGTCACGCCCTTCATAGGCAACACTCGGAGCAATACCCTCTCACCAACCATGAAATCTACATTTTGAACCTTACGATCCGCATAAGTCTTCTGTCTGGACTGAGCTGAACGCAATCTCTCCTGAATAGTCTTGACCTTATCCAAGGCCTCTCGAACTAAATCTGTACCCAACAACCGAGACTCTCCCGGTTCAAACCATCCAACTGGAGATCGACATCGCCTACCATACAACGCCCTCATACGGGGCCATCTGGATGCTAGACTGGTAGCTGTTGTTGTAGGCGAACTCTACTAATGGCAGAAACTGGTCCCACGAGCCTCCGAAATCAATGACACAGGCCCGAAGCATGTCCTCTAGAATCTAAATAGTCCTCTCGGACTGACCATCTGTCTGAGGATGAAAAGCTGTACTCAGCTGAATCTGGGTACCTAACTCCTACTGGACCACTCTCCAAAACCGCGAGGTAAACTGTGTACCCCGATCAGAGTTAATAGATACCGGCACCCCGTGAAGTTGAACAATCTCTCTGATGTAAATCTATGCTAACTTCTCCGATGAGTTGGAGACAGATACTGGAATGAAGTGTGCTGACTTGGTCAGCCTATCAACAATGACCCAAATAGCATCAAATTTCCTCCGAGTCAAAGGAAGTCCCGTAACGAAGTCCATAGTGATCCGCTCCCATTTCCACTCGGGAATCTCAATCCTCCGGAATACACCACCAGGCCTCTGGTGTTCATATTTCACCTGCTGACAATTTAGACACCGAGCGGCATACGCAACGATGTCCTTCTTCATCCTGCGCCACCAGTAGTGATGCCGTAATTCCTGATACATCTTCACGGTGCCTGGGTGAATAGAATACCGCAAACTGCGGGCCTCCGCTAAGATCAACTCTCGAATCCCCTCAACATTAGGCACACAAATTCGACCCTGCAATCTCAATACCCCATCATCATCTAGATTTACCTTTGTGGCACCTCCCTGCTGTACTGTATCTCTCAAATCACGTAAATGAGGATCATCAAAATTGCCTCTCACGGATACGCTCTAACAGAAAAGAACGAGCGACCGTGCAGGCTAACAACCTGCTAGGCTCAGAAATGTCTAATCTCACGAACCGGTTGGCTAAAGCCTGGACATCTAGAGAAAATGGTCTCTGACTGACCGGAATGAATGCAAGACTACCCATGCTGGCAGACTTTCTACTCAATGCATCGGCCACCACATTGAAATTACCTAGGTGGTATAGGATAGTAACATCATAGTCTTTCAGCAACTCTAACCATCTCCGCTGTCGTAGATTCAACTCCTTTTGCTTGAACAAGTACTGTAGGCTCTTGTGATCAGTGTACACCTCACACGTCACACCGTATAGATAATGCCTCCAGATTTTTAAGGCATGAACCAGTGCTGCTAACTCAATATCATGGACTGGATAATTCTTCTCATGTATTTTTAACTGCTTCGAAGCATAAGCGATAACCTTACCATCCTACATCAATACCGCTCCAAGCCATGTACGAGATGCGTCACAATAAACTGTATAAGGCCCTGGACCCGTAGGTAGTATCAACACTAGTCCAGTGGTCAAGGCTGTCTTAGGCTTCTGAAAACTCGCCTCACACTCCTCTGACCACTGGAACTGGGCACCCTTCTGGGTCAACCTGGTCATCGGGGCTGCGATAGAAGAAAACCCCTCTACAAATCGATGGTAGTAACCGGCTAATCCCAAGAAACTCCGGATCTCAATCACTGAAGCTGGTCGAGGCCAATTCTGGACTGCCTCAATCTTCTTTAGGTCCACTTGAATACCTTCCACTGATACAATGTGGCCTAGAAATGCCACCAAACTCAACCAGAACTCACATTTCGAAAATTTAGCATATAGCTGATTATCCTTCAGAGTCTGAAGAACCACTCTGAGGTGATGCTCGTGCTCTTCCTGGCTGCGGGAGTATACCAGGATGTCATCTATAAAGACTATCACGAACAAATCTAAGTAAGGCTTTAACACCCGATTCATCAACTCCATGAATGTTGCTGGGGCATTGGTCAACCTGAACGACATGACCAAGAACTCAAAATGCCCATACCTAGAGCGAAAGGCTGTCTTAGGAATGTCAGCCGCCCTGATCTTCAGCTGATGGTAGCCTGACCTCAAGTCTATCTTTGAGAATACCCTCGCTCCCTGGAGCTGGTCAAACAAATCATCAATCCTCGGCAGTGGATACTTATTCTTTATTGTCACTTTGTTCAATTGCCGGTAATCAATACACATCCGCATCGAGCCATCTTTCTTCTTTACAAACAATACGGGTGCTCCCAGGGGGAAACACTGGGCCTGATAAAGCCCTTCTCCAGAAGGTCTTGCAACTGATCTTTCAACTCTTTTAACTCCGGCGGGCCATACGATAGGGTGGAATAGAGATGGGCTGAGTGCCCGGTGCCAGATCAATACAGAAATTAATATCCCTATCGGGTGGCATACCCGACAGGTCTAAAGGGAAAACCTCGGGAAATTCCCATACAATAAGGACTGAGTCAATAGAAGGAACCTCCGTGCTGGAGTCGCGAATATATGCCAAATAAGCTAGACACCCCTTCTCGACCATGCATCGAGCCTTTATATATGAAATAACATTGTGGGTGGAGCGAACTGGTGTCCCTCTCCACTCTAGTCGGGGTGATTCTGGCAAGGCCAAGGTCACTGTCTTGGCATGACAATATAAGAATAGCATGGTATGGGGACAACCAGTCCATCCCCAATATGACATCAAAATCCACCATGTCCAAAAGCAACAGATCAACACGGGTCTCAAGACCCCCAAACATAACTATGCACGAGCGATGTACCCGGTCGACTACAATGGAGTCGCCCACTGGTGTAGACACATAAACTGGAATATCCAGAGCACAGCTAGGTATCGCCAAATACGGTGCAAAGTAGGAAGACACATATGAATATGTAGACCCATGGTCAAATAATACGGAAGCACCCCTGCCACAAACAATAATGATACCTGTGATCACAGCATCTGATACCTCCGCCTCTGGCCTGGCTGGCAAAGGATAGAATCGGGGGTCAGCATCTCCCCTATGAGCTACATCCCTAGGACGGTCATCAACTGGCTGACCTCTGCCTCTGGCTGGACGGTCTCCACCTCTACGGTCTCGACCTCCACCTCTATGATCTCTACCCCCGCCTGTGGCTGGCTGGGCAGGCTGAGGGTCAGCTGGGGCTTGAATCATGGGACGAGGGCCCCGCTGCTGAGTGTTGCCCGTCGCTCGAGGGCAGAACCTGACAAGACGACCTGGGTCACCACAAGCGTAGCAACTCTTAGGCTGTTGGGGCCGCTGGCCCTGACGACCTGAAATGGCCTCCACGAACACTCTGAAGAGGCTGAGCATTAATAGGAGGTTGATCTGAATACTGCCCACGAAACCCACGATCGCCTGGTCCACCCTGTGAAGCCTGAAGGGCGGAATGGAAAGGCCTGGAAGATTGGCCCCTATCAAAAGATTCCCTGCCACCAGAAAAAGAACCGCTAAACCTGCCTGAATGACGAGCCCTCTTGTCGGAAGAATAACCACCTCCCCGAGGAAGAGCCATCTCAACTCTACGTGCTGCATTAGCTGCCTCCTGAAATGATATATCACTCCCCACTCCCATAGCCATCTGGAGTCTAATTGGCTGATTAAGCCCATCTATGAACCTGCGGACCCTCTCCCGCTCTGTGGGAAGTATCACCACTGCATGACGTGCCAAATCAACAAATCTCATCTCATACTAGGTGACAGTCATAGTGCCCTGCTGGAGGCGCTCAAACTGCCTCCGACGTGCATCCCGCTGAGTAACAGAGAGAAACTTCTCTAGAAATAACTCTGCAAACTGATCCCATGATAAAGCCGGGGACCCTGCTGGTCGAGTCAAACAATAATCCCTCCACCAAGTCTTGGTGGATCCTGAAAGCCTGAATGTACAGAAGTCAACTTCATTAGACTCCACTATCCCCATTGTCTTGAGAATCTCATGGCAACTGAATAAGAAGTCCTGAGGATCCTCTGATGTGGCACCACTGAAGGTAGTGGTAAACATCTTGGAGAATCGATCAAGTCTCCATAAAGAATTAGAAGTCATGGCCGCCCCATCTCCGGCCTAAGCTGTGGTACCTGACTGAGTGGCCACAGCTGGCTCAACCACCGGTGCCTGAGGCTGAGGAGCTACTAGCTCCAGAGTACGAGCAATAGGAGTCTGGGTCCCTCCTCCAGCCTGAGAAGTGGCTGGTGCAACAGGTAATAAACCTGCTCTGGCAACGCTGTCCATAAAACACGCTATCCTGACCAAAGCCTCCCGAAGATCCGGGGTAAATAAGACCTCTCATGGGACATGAGCAGGGCCCACTGGAGCTGCTGGGACTGGAACCTCCTCGCTAGTCTCAATATGAGGCTCAATCTCTGGAATAGCCGCCGGAGGCTCAGCTCTGCCCCTACCATGGCCTCCAATACGGCCTCGGCCCCTGCCCCTCACGGGAGCTGCCTGGGGCTCGTGCTGCTTGTCAACGGACGAAGAAGCGCGTGTCCTCACCATCTGCGAAAGGACAGAGTAGAAGTTCAATCACTATTTGAGGAACAAATCGCACGACAAGAAGGAACAAATGAGAGACTCTTTCCTAACTCAATAGACTCTGGAGGACAAGTACGGACGTCTCCGTACCTACCTCTCAAACTCTACTAAGCTTGTTCGTGAGTGGTGAGACCTATGTAACCTAGAGCTCTGATACCAAATTGTCACGACCCGGATTTTCCCCCAACATCGGGATCGTGATGGCGCCTACTCGTGATAGCTAGGCAAGCCACTTTATTCACACTATCCTGTTTTTAGCAATATTTCATAATCAATTTAACAACCAAACCATAACCTTAATTAAACAAGTGCGGAAGACTTTATAAAAAAATAGCAATAAGCAGTTTCAAAGTAAAATATACTGAAATCCTCTACCCAAGACGTGGAGTCACCAACTCACGAACTACTATATGAATACTACGCATAAAGGTCTAAAATAAATATAACATAATATGTTGGTCTCGGAACAAGGAGACTACAGCTAATAGCATAAATAAAAGGAAGAGACGTCGGGCCTGTGGACGCCTGCAAGCTACCTCGGTCTCAATATGCTCAACTTCCCACGCAAAAGATCTACTGCTGCTGCTCCTGATCGAAACCTGGACTCGTGCAAAAATGCACAGAAGTGCAGTATCAGCACAACCGACCCCATGTGCTGGTAAGTGCCTGGCCTATCCCGGCGAAGTAGTGACAAGCCTAGGACCGGACACCCACATAAACCTGTGCAGTTCTATATATATGTATACCACAAGATAACGAGAAATAATCAAGTAACAACGCAATAAGAAATATCACAGAAGAATCAACAGTTAACAACAGTCATTAAGTCAACAAGGAAAAGAAGTATAATGAGAAACAAGTAATATTAAGTCAATGAAATAGCAAATGAAGTGCACGGCATCACCCTTCGTTCTTTTACCCTCATCCTCACCAAATAAGCAAATAAAGTGCACGGCATCACCCTTCGTACTTTTACTCTCATCCTCACATCCATGGTACGGCATGATCCTTCGTACATGGTTCAATAACAAGGCACGACATGATCCTTCATGCATAATCAATAAAACATGGCACGGCAGTAACCTTCGTGCATAATCAATAACAAGGCACGGCATTAACCTTCGTTCATACACAATAAATCAAGGCACGGCATCACTCTTCGTGCATTATCACTCTTCCTCACCCAAATAACAATCACAGTTAAGGGCAGAGAATGAAAACAGTAAATCATGAACCGTCCCGGCAAGGGACACAATAATCATCACAATAAAGTCCCGGCAAGGGAAATCAATATCTCACTTCACAACAAGTCCCGGCAAGGGAGAACAATAGCAATTCTACAACCCGACAAGGGTTCAACAATTTTTCTTCAAATATGTCTCACAACAAGTATCAACAACGACTCACGGTCATGCTAGACGCCGGTGTATGGATGCTCGTCACCACAGCCCATACACCACACTCGATCACATAGCACATAGCACATAATCCTATTCCCTCAAGCTATGATAGAACAAACACTTACCTCTAGCCTTGAAGTCTAAATTATGCTTCAATTATAGCTTTTTCCCCGAATTTCCGCTTTCAACTAGCTCGAATCTAATCACAATTGATTCCATTATATTAATAATCACGGATTAACTTGGTTTGAATGCTTAAAGATGGTTTTCTCAAAGTTTACCCCAAAATTTCCCAAACCGCCCCTGGCCCCACGTGGTCAGAACTCGGGGTTCGGAACATATCAAATGACATCCGAATGTCACCAAACTTTGCAGAAAGCACATATATAATATTTAAGACTTGTACCGAGCGACGAAACCAAAATTGGAGCCCGATACCATGGTCATTTAATTTATTTTCCTTTAATAATTACAGCAAAAATAATTTCATAGAAAAATTCATAACTTGGGCTCTAGTCCTCAGAATTCGACTCCGGGCGCATGTCCAAGTCCCATATTTTCCTACGGACCTTCCGATACCATCCAATCTCGGGTACGGGTCCGTTTACCAAAAATGTTGGCCGAAGTCAACTATATCAATATTAATATCATATTTCTCCAAATTCTTCATAGAATTCATATTTTCTATCACAAAATCTTTCTCGCTACATGCCCGGATCGTGCACGTAAATCGAGGCAATATAGAATGAGGTTTCCAAGGCCTCGAAAGTGTAGAACAAATGAGGAAAGCAGGTGATGACCCTTTGGGTCGTCACATAAAGTGTTGATTTTCCAAATATAATAAGAGCATGCTTAAAAAGAGTGTCACATGTATGTTGCCAATTATTTTATAATTTAGCAACGTTTAATAAGGGTAGCCTAATAAATTAAAGAGCACATTTTACAAGTGTAGTCAAATTTTCCGTAGCCAAAAGCTCTATTCAAAGGACACCAATTAAAAGTGTGCTAAAATATATTTGTGTGAACACTTTTTTGGCGTTGTCTAAAACTAGTGTGGCGTTAGACCATAATTGTTTTAGTGTTTGACCGGAGTCATATGCATTTGGTCGGGGCCATTTTTTATCCTGAGAAGCAGTTTTAGGCTTTTACACCAAGGGTATTCCCTTTAGGGATTCTTACAAATGCGAAGTATAGCCTAAATTGCAGAATGTTTCATGCCTATTGAGGTCTTACAGTTTTTCATGCCTATCGAGGTCTTACAGTGTATGGAGAACAAATCTAGTTTTGCCGAGGCTGCCCGTTAGGGTTTTACAATTTTGAATTTTCCAGTGCATGGAGATTGGTGGCAGTCTTTGAGCTATGGAGTTGTTTAAGCATGAAGATTGCTTCTCGTGAGCTCGAAGTGGCACCACGAGGGCTTGGTGAGCGCATTTTGACCCTGGGGGCATTAGGATACCAGATTTTTTAAGTATCCGGGTATCTCGAGATATATTTGGCGGAGAGGTTTTTTTCTATGGATAAGCTGAAATAGTCTTCTTCGGGGTGTGGAACGCTTAAAAAATGTTCTTTATTGCTTGGTGAAAATATAAGCTGTAAATACATATTGTCCTATGACTGTGAGTTTGGTCCAAACGGGTGTGACTTCTCCGATTATCCGATGTGCTCGTATGATTTCATATTGGAAATTTTAAGGAGAGAGGATCACGATCTTATCGGGTTCCCTCCCGGGGATATGTGGTCCTACTAATAATCTTATGGGTGGAACCTTTTTCATGTGAGAAAACCCAGCTGAGGAAAGATTTCCTGGCTGACCATGTGGTGGTCGCGGATCCTCAAGCGGGATCCAAAGCTATAGAATTCCTCAAATGGGTGCCTACGTACAGATTATCAAAAAGAAAATAAAAGAAAGGAAATGATAAAAAAAGATGGTGTTTCGTGGAGCAAGCCACATGGCAGTCGTCTTCCTTGTCTAATCATGCCTAACCGAGGATGTGATTATCCTTACCCTTTTACCTCATTCAAGGGCAACACCAGTCGTGGGCGTAAGGCAAGGGATCTCCTATTGTCGTTCATGTCTAAATACTTTAGCCCTGCGCTTGTCGTGCAGTGTTGCACTTCTGGTGGAGTAGGGTCGGAGTCGCACCCCTAGAGATGTATCCGTTGATATCTGTATAAAGCGTCTAGGACATGTGTCGCTTGATATATAAGTCTGAGCTCACACGGACTATGCAGGGGGAGCAATTTGGTCGTTGTGGCAATTGCCATCGGGGAACTACTAGAGATCTGGTCCAAGAGCGATGTTGGTCTGGATTATCCTATCAACTTCGGCCTGACATCATCGTTATCGATCGACCCACCTAAACTCATAAATGCATGTTTTATTTGGAATGAGTCGAATGGAAGAAGGGATTATGAATACATTTATGCGATGCCGAGGAGGAATCTCAACGTCCTTTTCCTCGAGCGTGATGGTGTCCTTTGGTAGCATTTCGTGGGATCGTCCCTTTCTGGTGACAGGCACTTGCATTCTATGTTCTACAAATCTTCATAGGATGCCGCCATCCTTTAACAGTTGCGATGATATGTCGTGGCTTGCTAGCTCTGTTTTGTCCAATTTCCTCTCGTCCGTGGAGCTGGATCCGGGTTTTCTCGCTTGGTGACACTTTGTGGTGACCTTTGTAGTATGGCGTAGTTGCTGCCTTTTTGGGTCTATAACTCCGAGCATCTCGTGATTTCTGCAGCGGGCCATGTTTTCCCTGGAGGGGTTTTGGTTGAATAGATTTGAGCCTCCTGAAGTTCCCCGTTTTGCGTATGGTGACCACCATGCTTGGAACTGCAACGCTGAAGTTGAGCTCTATCGGGCGAGGTTTCCTTATCGGTTGTGTCTTGTTGAATATGGTACTGTGAGCACGGGATTTTTGTCTAACGTTGAATTGCTCCCACAAAACCAAAACAAAAATTGTCTATTTTACGGTGTATATTTTTGTGAATTTTCGTGTTATTTTTGGTAATTGTTTGCATTTATATATGCGTGATTATATGTGTTTAAATTAGTAAAAATACAAAAATATGTCGCGTTTACATTTTTTTTATCTAACTTTGCAATTAGGAGTAGTTAAGTTTATTTTGCAAAAATGAAAAATCACAAAAATATGTATTTTTGCATTTTTAGCATTTAATATCTAAATTGTATTTTAATTGTTATTTAATTATATGTAATAATTATTATTAGAAGTTAGTTAGTATTTTTATAAATTAATTTAATTTTGTAGTACATTTAGAATTTTGTTTATTAGAAATTAAAAGAAAAAAAATAAAGAAAAAGAAAGAAATAAAGAGTGAAAATCCGGATTGGGCCAATTGAAAAAGAAATACCAAGCCCAAAGACACATGACTAGTAACCCAGCCCAAAACCCAGTCTCTTACCCGGCCAAATAACCCGCCCCGACCCGGTCTATCTCTAAAACCAATCACCCAAACCCTTTCAATCATCTCCCTCATCTCTTCAATTCCAATCCCTAGACCCGCCACCCTGCAGACCCCTTTCTCCCCAAAAAACATCCCAAGCTGCCACACTCCAAATCTACCTTCCCCTTATCGTTCACAACCAAGCGACCAGCGGCGAGGAACGACTACCCATTCTTGCCAGTTTCTTGTCGCTATTCTCGCCAGCAACCAGCACCTCCGACTAAACGACCAGGCTACTCTCCTTCATTTTCATCGCCATCAATCAGCAACCCCTGTTCAGCCGCCTTCGTCTTCAAGCCCAAACGATTCCCAACCAGCGACACCATTCGACCAGTCTCTCGTGAATAATCACCAAACGACCCCTACTATCCCGTCCCCCCGCCCTCACGACCAGTGCTACTGTCAACAAACCAACAGCCCTCAACAGTCGTTCAACCACCATTTTTGACGACTGCAACATCACCGCGAGGTTGAAAGATTTGTTTGCTCGATTCCAGCGTGAACAATGATTAAGGTGTGGGTTTGAGTCCGCGTTTAGTTCTAGTTTTCGGGATCGATTCAAGTTTTCCGGGCAGATTCAAGGTACTGTCCGTTGTGTTTCTGGTTCAAATCTTTCTTTTTGTTGTTGTTTTGAAGCTTCAATTTTATTCAAAGGTACCTTCTCTAACTTATGAATAGAGAATGACACGACGAACTTGTAACACAAATGAAATTCTGTTTGAATCTCTTCTTAGCTTTGAAATATTTGTGTGGAGTCTTCTAACAGAATCATGCCTAAGTAATAAAATAAATATACAACCTCTGTTTTGGAGCATAATTTGAATAGAAGATCTGTTTGTTAAGCTTTGACGATTCGCGATTAGCGTCGCGCCTTTTAGTTGAGACTGCAGTTCCAAATGAATAATTTGCTCACCCATGTCTGTTTGGTTTTACTCCGAATTACCTTCATTCTTCTGATTTTTTGTTTGAACGATTCGAATTAGTCAGTAAGGTTTTGGGTGAAACTGTAGTTGTTTGTTGTTACTATTGGTTCGAATCGTTTCTCTTATGTTGTGTTTGGTTCTTTTCTCCCAGTTGCCTATTGTTCTTGCATATGAATTCAGGTTGTTTTTGTTTGTTTAGGTTTAATCTAGGAGTGTGCTAGTTTAATCACTGAATCCTCTGTCTTGTTTCTAATTCATTGGTCTTCATTTTGATGCAATCTGATCCGATATGAGTTTCTATCTTAAGTTTTGGTTGAGCTTGATTAATAAATTGGTTATAGCTGATAAATTGCAACACATATTGAAAATGGATTGGGGTAGGATAGTGGTTTCAGAAATTTTAGGGGTGTTTTGGGATTTGAGAATGGGAAAAGCTTTAAAATTAAGTGGGCTGCCAGTAGGAGCACTAATACACCACTAACTAAAATTTGTTTATTTATAATGAGTTGGAAAATCAGTAAGGGTATGGGTGAGCTTTAAGAGAAATGATTAAACAGATATACTACCCATAACCATTGATTTGAATAAAAGAATAGACACATGATAGTGGGAGCCAGAGAGGAACATGATCGAAGGAATATAATTCAATTCCTTATGGTCTAAGTGAAACAGGCTGGAAAAAGGACTTTTGTTGGTAATAAAAAGAGGAGAGGTCTTACATACAGAAATGAAGGAGAATAGACAGACATCCTAAAAAAAACACATTTAAGAATCTGTGAGCAGAGTCTTCTTTGAGAGCTTTTTAAGTCTGGTTTTAAGCTTTACAAAAGAGCAGTAAGTTTTCAAAGTTTGAGGATTAGTTCTTGAAAGTCTATACATTTCTTTTAGATTTTGCTTTCTTCAGTGCTTTAAGTCATTTTCAGTGGTGAGGAAGTTCAGAATTTCATTTCAAGTAGCCTCGAGTCCAATTAAAATAGTTTTGGTACGAGTTAGTGGTCAGTTGACATCTCCAAGTATTTGCTGGGTATCTTCAAGTCAAAACTGATCTATCCGAGCTAATTCTTGGATTATTTACTGGTTACTGCTGTTGGTATTGCTGTTCTGTAGCTATTACTATTGAATCACTGCTATTGATATTTTCTTCTGCCATTGAATTTCTATATCCAGGTACACAATCAAACTCATGTAGATGTAATATTGGAGAAACGGAAAATCAATGGCAATTTGAGATCTGCTGAACTTCCATATATTTTTTCTTGAAATTTATTTCCTAAGATAAAAAATAATGTTGTTATTCTAAATGAATTCATGTTAAGTCATGCGTGGTAGGCTATAGATTATCAATGTATAACTTGACTGTTGGATGATGTCTTGATTGTATTTGGATTTGTGATTATGGCTGTAGTTTGGTGAAGTGTAATATAGTTCATAGCAGTTAAAGTGTTTATAGCTATAGTATCGAAGCGTTTATGGCTAATGCTGAAGTGTTCATGGTTATAGTTTGTAATTAAATACAGTTGGTTAGTATAGTTCTAACAAACTCATTTTCATTTAAGAATGATAGGCTTTCATATTAAAGTAATATGATATGTCTAGTCGAATGCATTGAATTGATTCGTTTCTAAAGTTTGAACTCATTTTTAGTTATGAAAATGTTGCATTATCATTAGTATTTTAATAAACCGAACAAGCTTTTTCAAAAGAACAACATTTGTAGTTTAAGCCCAATTGTTAAGAAATATATGCTGGAATCTCGTTAATATAAAAATAGAAGTAAAATTTAGAAATTAAAGTGTCCATTTTTATATGGTACTAAATGGAATAAAAAGGCATAAAATCGTGATTTTACTTGAGCAAGTAATTCTTTTTGTATTTTTAAAAAAAATGACAAATCAAATAATGTTTAAGTTCTCAAACATTAGTGATTAACATAGCCACCTTTTAATACATCCTAACAAGTTGCAGAATAAGATATCATTTTGTATAGATATTAATTGAAAACAACCCTAATGGATTTTTGTTGTAGATAAATCGATTTTTGTTTTAGTCTAATAAACACTTTAATCGGCATAGGTTAAAATAAGTGTTCAGGGCACATCTTTGAGTGGAATATTCGTAAGGGCCCAAGCCTATGTTATGATTAGGTTTGCTTTTGCTGGAAAGTTTAAATATACAGTCTTTCTTTGAAATAATAAAGCGGTCTGAATTTTAATCAGAGCAAGTAATTCATAACATGCATTAAAATCAGATATCTTTAGCCATTTATAATAGTTGAAGCGACCGTGCTAGAACTACGGGATTCGGGGGTGTCTAACACCTTCCCTTGGGTCAACAGAATTCCTTACTTAGAATTTCTGGTTCGCAAACTTCATTTGGAAAGTCGAAATTTCCTAGATTCGGGATTTGAATAGATTGGTGACTTGGAACACCATAATTTATTCCAAGTGGCGACTCTGAAATAAATAAATAATCCCGTTTCGAATATTGTCACTTAAATTGGAAAAACTTCCTTACGCATCTACCCTTCGGGGTAGGACGCGCCAAAAGGAGATGTGACAGCTCTGGCGACTCTGCTGGGGACACAAACCCAGAACCACTGGTTCAGGGTTTAAGAATTCGAGCTTTGAATAATTATTTTAATTGGCTTATTTATTATCTGATATTATTATATGTTTGTATTTAATGTGCTACCGCATTGATATTTTGTGAATTGTATATAAATTGTGCCGATACCCATTTTCCTGTTTTGAGTCTCTTTGAAATATTATATCGGGCATTTGCTGGACATAGCCCGTTTTTCTGAAGATAGTTGTGGTGCTTGGCACCCGGTGAAGGATTTGTAGTCACACATGTTTAGGCGGGGAGTATTATCAATTAAGCAGGAAAGCCATGCTATCGGTGCACTGACACTCCTCGGCTCGAGTTGTCCGCTCGAGTTAAAGCCAGTCTAGACACCTTTTCCAACAGAACGATGACCTAGAATAACAAAACCTTATGCCGGATCCCCGATAGGAACGTCTATTTGCATCATGTGCATATTTGACTTAGGAGGCTCAACACAAGGGTTGGGCCTGTCTAGGACAGGTGTACCTGGAATAAAAGAGCAACTTGATGCATCTGTGTCTGTGCATTTATTTCGATCTTACATGCCGACCGGTTTGTTAGTAAAAAGAGAGAGGTTAAGAAGTGGAAAATGTAAGGATGTAATGTCAAAATAATTTATGAAAAAAAATCTGTTTTCTTTGAAAATAATTTCTGAAAAATGCAAAAAAAGAAAAAAAAAGTTAAATAAATTTTAGGGAAATAGTTAGTGTCTTTGAAAATAATTTTTGAAAATGCTGTTAAAAATAGTTTATTTTCTTTTTAAAACAATTTAGTTCATTTTCGAACTACGCGGGTCTGATTCTCACCGGATGTGAGATACGTAGGAAAACCTCATCGGTTCCGACCCCAATTTTCAAAAAAAAAAAAATCAAAAAAAAATTATTTATCTTTAGTTCTTTCTTTAAAAATTCAAAAAAAAGAAGTAAAAGTAGTTTAAAAACAAAAAAAAAATGATTTCGTTCTTTCTACTACTTTTCATGAAATAAAAAGAAAAATCAATAAAAATCAAAATTTGAAATACGGGTTTCCTTCGTTTTTGAAGTACTTTTCTAAAAAATAAAAAATAAATAAAAAAATAATAATATAAAAAAAGAAAAAAAAATCCAAAAAAAATATATTTTCTTTCTTATTTAGAAAAAGAGACAATAAGTAAAAATTTAAACAAAAAAAAATATTTTTTTTTACTCCAAAGAAAATAAATTTTTTTAGAAGTCTTTCTTTCAAAAATAAAGGTAAAACAAAAAAAGGCAAAAAATAAATAATAAAAAATATAAATATATTTTTCTTTCTTCTTTTAAAGCGTTTCTTTCAAGAATTTTAAAAAATAAATAAATAAAGAAATAAGTTTATTTACTATATTCCCGATTATCCGAACTACGCCCGGTCTGATTCATGCGGGGATATGATACTTAGGCAATCCACATAAGATTCGACCATCAATAAAAAAAAAGAAAAACAAAAAAAAGAGTGTAAAGAAATTGATAAAGGGAGGAAGAAGATGAAAGCAAAGGAAAGTATAAGCCAGAGTAATGCATTACAATCGAATACAAGTAGCAACACGATCAACTGTATAAGTGCATCACACCCGACGAGAGATTACTTATCTGTTATGTTGTTTCAGACTAACCGTTTGTTTGCCAAACTCCAGGTTTTAGAAAAGGGTGGTTGATTTTTTGGTACTCTGGCCTCACATTCATACTTCACGAGGTCCAAAGGAAAAGTTTAGCAGCCCATTGCTAAATCAAAAGAAAGTGCCCATCCTTATTTCACAAGGTCGAAAAGAAGTACCAACATGTCTTCAAAAATCCCTCTGCCAACCGTTCCCATTTTGGAAGAGAGCTCCATATCAGCTGTTCCGGCTACTGAGTCAGCAGCTGCAGAAGAAAATAGAATTTTGCATTGTCGCATGCTGGAGATGTTAGATGATTGGAATAACGGGAAAGAGCCCCCAAATCTGATCCATGGGTTCCCCGAACTATTCCTCAGATCAAGTGGGATTTCTAATACCCCCGCCAATTACCCGCCTACTCTGTTTGGGTATTCTAATGTCACAACCCTCTCCGAATCACCCTCCACTTCCTATCCTCGGATAACAGCATTAGATACATCTACAAGAATATCCGTTGGTTTGCCCGTTCCAATCACGGCGCATCCCGCCACACAAACTCCTTTCTTTGACTCCTCTTCTTTTACATTCCCGGCACCACCCCTTTCACGGGATCCTACCCAGTTTGCCGCCAATGTCTATCCTTAGCCACCCAATATGATGTCATGCCAAGCCAAAATCCAAAAGCTCCCGAACGGGACGAAATGGCAAAAAGAATAAGCAGCTTGGAATAGAGTTTGAAAAACATGCAAGGTCTAGGCGGACAGAAGAGTTTTTCTTATGCAGATTTGTGCATGTTCCCACATGTCCATTTGTCATCAAGCTTTAAGATGCTGAAGTTCGAAAAGTATGATGGACATGGCGACCCTATTGCTCATCTAAAGAAATACTGCAATCAATTGTGAGGTGTCGGCGGCAGGGAAGAATTGTTGATGGCATACTTCGGAGAAAGCTTGATCGGGATAGCATCATAATGGTACATGGATCAGGACATATCTCGATGGCACATCTGGGACGATTTGGCTAGAGATTTTGTGAAACAGTTCCAGTACAACATCGATATTGCGCCAGACAGGAATTCCTTATCGAACTTAAAGAAGAAGCCCTCAGAAAGCTTCATAGAATATGCTATCAAATGGCACGAGCAAGCATCCAGGGTGAAACCCCCCATGGAAGAAATAGAAATGGTCACTACTTTCCTCCAGGCTTAGGAACCAGACTATTTCCAGAACATGATGTCAGCCATGGGAAAACCTTTCGCAGAGGCGATCAAGATCGGAGAAATGGTAGAAAATGGTTTAAAGACGGGAAGAATTTTGAGTCAGGCGGCCATTCGAGTGACCTCCCAAGCCATCCAAGGAGGGTCCGGAGGAATAGCAAAGGGTAGGACGAAAGAGGAAACGTCCATGGCAACTTCGGGTGATAGAAGACGCTACGCTCCTAGACCCATCTTTTCAGAAAGAACCCCCCAGCATTATTACCCTGCTCAGGAAAAGTCCTATATTCCTCAACCGTACGCGGTCATGAATGCTCAACCTTTTGCGTGACCGCAGCTGCATGTCAGTAAAAACCAAGCTCTATTTCCAAGAATTCAGACTCCCCACCAGAAACACTATAACCCTCGACCTCCGCAGAATAACTTCCGTCCTTGGGAACCACCAAAGACACCAAACTTTACCCCAATTGGCGAATCTTACTCTAGCTTATTCCCGAAACTTGTCCAAATGGGTCTACTGCAGCCGGTTCCTCAGAATAGACAAAACCCGGTATCACCTTCCTACAAAGCTGGTGTCAGATGTGCATATCATTTAAAGGCACAGGGCCATCATACTAATGACTGTTGGACTTTGAAACAAGTGGTGGAGAATTTAATAGAGCAAGGGAAGATTGTTTTGAAGGATGAGGATGTCCCAAATTTGACCAATAATCCGCTGCCCACTCACAATAACGGGCCGATAATTGGGATGATTTGTGAAGACGAAGAATTCAATCCAGCGCTTAAGGTCATAATTGCTATTGCTGATGTGGAAAGGAAGCCCAAGGCGGCCCCGAAACAGGAGAAACGAGAAAAGAAAAGTAAAATCACCGAGATAGAACCAGAAAGGGAAATTGATGCACCTAAGAAAGCATATGTGGTATGGGGGGCAATTAAGACACCCCGGCTGAATGAGCCAGTGTTTGTTGGACGCATACCACAAAAGCTTAAGGACCGTTAAGAGAAAGATAATGAGGATTTCATGACTGAAGAGAGTGAAAGAAAACATGAGGCAAAGCTCTGCATTACCCACATGGTCGAGCCACGGAAAGGGACTATCACCGTTGAGATGGGACCAGACACTAAACTCCCAAACTGAAAGGCTAGGCCATTCCCGATCAAGCGGAAGCCTAGTAAACTTGTCCTAACGCATTTTTCTGCATCCAGAATTATTTCAGGGTGTAAATTGGATGTTTCTTTTAGTTTTGTCTTTAAATTCCCGAATGTGAATCCTGTTTATCCTTTCAATTCCAAGAAATGAAATTAATATTTCATCGTCCATTCCCTCTTCTTTTGTTATTTTTTATTATTTTAGATTTGTTTTAGTTTTCTCTTTCTCTTCTCTTTAGTTCAAATTATGCAGCTTTAAATAACATGACATGCTTGCGAACTTCATGCCTAGATCCCAAAATGTTGTCAGACTTCAGAATAATGAATTGAGAGTCGAAATGCACAAAAGGGTTACTTTGATAAATGAAACAATGAATTGGAATAACTGAAGGAAAATTGGTTTGCATACAAAAGGGGTGTGTTGTACTCAAGGAATACCCGAGTAGTTATCCCAACAAAGAATGGCCCATGCCTGCAACAAGAAAGTGCGGCCCAGGAATCTCGAAATAGAACAACCAGTGTTAAAGCGCATTCCTCCTCATTACCAAGAAACAAAAGGAAAAATTCGCTCCTAATTGGAAAGATCCATACATCATCCGGAAAATATCACTGAGAGGAACACTGTATCTAGGAGACATTGAAGAAAATGATCTTGAAACGACAGTCAATACAGATACAATATAAAGGTACTATGTCAAGACCTCCTATGGCGTTGGCTTTTGTATAATTGAGATGACGAAGGCTCTCTTTCTTGCTACCCCAAACACTATAAATCCTTTGTAAAACCCTTTGAGCCGATTATGTTTCTTTTTTGTTCACCCTCTTTGGAACCCGAAATAAAAAATAAAATTAAATTAAAAAAAAAAAAGAGAAAAGAAAAAGAGAAAAATATATATATATATATATAAAAAACAAACAAAAAAAACCAAACAAAACAAAGTTCCTGAACTACGTTCTGACTTGATTCCGAAAGGATACGTAGGCAACCTCTCCCGAGGTTCAGTCACACCAAACCAAAAATCCCAATTTCCCCAAAAAATGAAACTGGGGCAGATGATATGACGGTTCAGTTTAGATCCGTCAAGATGGTTCCAAAGTTGTAGTTCCATTCAATTTCCTTTCTACCCAAAGACCTTGTTCAAGTCCTTCAGATCAGTTGGCAAAGGCAAGGGAGTGAAAAACGTCATTGACGGAAATCTGACATAGCCTGAATTGAGAGAAACAAAATGAGAAAGTCTTATCGGTGAAAACCTTCGGGTACCATAAGGCGATGGCGGTTGAAGAAACTAAAAATGAGAGAGTCCGTTTAGTTAAAATTTGCAAATGGCACTATCGGGCTTCAGTGAGAAGAGAAATGAGAGAGGTCGATTGGTGAAAACCTACAAATGGTGCCGCCGACCAAAAAGAAGACATCCCTTCACTAAAAGAAGCTTGGCAAGGTTCCCCGGTTTTGAAATTGCGAATCAATGGGTTCATAAGAAGTTGGAAGGTTTATGTGGGTCAGGCGTCCAGTCCGAGAAGCATGTCATGTTTATTTGAAGTCAGCATGCATCCCAGATAAGTCCTTCTTTTTCCCCGAAAGGGACGCTTCTCTTTAAAATCATTTTCTTCCTTTTTGTATAGTTATTCTTTGAATCCCTTTCGATTTAATTCTGAAACTATTACAAAGAAAGGTGGAAGGACCGGTTTTACAGGACTCCATCTGGTAAAAAAGGCGAAGAAAGATACCCAGCCTCAGTGGTGTATTGATCCAATCCCGACTGATCATGATGGTCGATCACTTGCAAAGGAAAAGACATTATGAAGGAAAAGGAAATCAAATGCTAAATTTTTAAAATGGAACGAGATAGAAAGACAGAGCCCACACAGGCGAGTCCTCAAAGAATTCCGAGTATGAACTCGGTCATGGTGAAAGAAAGTCACCCTCAAAGACAATCAGCAGCAAAGTTCTTAATAAAAATGGGGCCAGGATCAGGCAGTGAAGATAATGAAGGCCACAAAATCAACCACTTTTTCAACTAACAAATTGTTCTTTGTTGAAAACAGGTCTATTTTAAATTGATTGTGCAAGAAGAAGGTGTAGTCCAAAGAAATGAAATGCGCGAGCATTGAAATGGCTCTGTAACAAGAAAAGCGCCCAAAAAGGAAGTTTCTTTTCAAAAACATTATTTTCATGCATTATTGATGAATAAAAGGAAAACACCTAAAAGAAAAACCCAAAAAGGAAGGAGAAAGGAAAGGAAAACGAAAAAAGAAAAAAAATCAAGTCATGTTAGTCTAATATTTCCCGGCCAGAAAGCCGTGAAACATTGCTTTTGAATTCTGGCGAGAAAGCCGTGAAAACTATCTTTCAAAATTCCCGGTCAGAAAACCGAGGATCTCCCAGTCAGAAAACTGTGGAGCCCTTTTTCTAACCCCGGCCAGAAAACCGAGGATCTTCCGGCCAAAAAGTCGTGAAACAATGCTTTTGAATTCCGGCCAGAAAGCTGTGAAAACTTTCTTTCAAAATCCCCGGTCAGAAAATCGAGGATCTTCCGGCCAGAAAGCCGTGAAATAATGTTTTTGAATTCCGACCAGAAAGCCGTGAAAACTTTCTTTCAAAATCCCCGGTCAGAAAATCGAGGATCTTCCGGCCAGAAAGCCGTGAAACATGACTATTTGAATTCCGGCCAGAAAGCCGTGTAAATTGTCTTTCAAAATCCCCTGTCAGAAAACCGAGGATCTCCCAGTCAGAAAACTGTGGAGCCCTTTCTCTAACCCCGGCCAGAAAACCGAGGGTCTTCCGGCCAGAAAGCCGTGAAACAATGTTTTTGAATTCCGGCCAGAAAGCCGTAAAAACTTTCT
Organism: Nicotiana noctiflora; assembly: GCA_032618575.1. NCBI lineage: Eukaryota > Viridiplantae > Streptophyta > Magnoliopsida > Solanales > Solanaceae > Nicotiana > Nicotiana noctiflora. Next base: position 135,989 of record JASVEL010011479.1, on the reverse strand, counting down.
TTCAAAATCCCCGGTCAGAAAACTGAGGATCTCCCAGTCAGAAAACTATGAAGCCATTTTTCTTAAAACCCTGGCCAGAAAGCCGAGGATCTTCCGGCCAAAAAGCCGTGAAACATTGCTTTTTCCGGCCAGAAAGCCGTGAAAAATTTGTTTCAAAATCCCAGTCAGAAAACCGAGGATCTCCCAGTCAGAAAACTGTTGAGCCATTTCTTTTAAACCCGGCCAGAAAACCGAGGGTCTTCCGGCCAGAAAGCCGCGAAACTTTATTTTGAATTCCGGCCAGAAAGCCGTGAAAACTTTCTTTCAAAATCCTCGGTCAGAAAATCGAGGATCTCCCAGTCAGAAAATTCTGGAGCCATTTCTTAAAACCCCGATAAGAAAACCGAGGGTCTTCCGGCCAGAAAGCTGTGAAACAATGCTTTTGAATTCTGGCCAGAAAGTCGCGAAAACATTCTTTCAAAAATCCCGGTCAGAAAAATGAGGATCTCCCAATTAGAAAAATGCGGAGCCGTTTCTTCAAAACCCCGGCCAGAAAACCGAGGGTCTCTCGGCCAAAAAACCGTGGGACGTTTATTTGTGAAACTAAGGTTCTAAAAAATATCAAGATTTTCTTGACCAGTACCCAAGAATCTGTTTAATCGTTTTCTGTGTCACAACTAACTCACGAAATTTTCCTAGCGAAACTGGGGCAGAAAATTTTCGTTCATCTGTTTGTTTTCTTGTCTAAACGGGTTAGACCTCGGGATGCAAGGATAGAGATAACCTGCGAGTGAATTTCAATCCAAAATGAAGAAAAGAAGAAAAGAACCAAAAGAAAACAAGTTTAAATGTTGGAGCAAACAGAACCGCGGATTGCTCAGAATCTGATTGAAGTCACAAGCTCCACCAATTCCATTTCACTCAATGTTACAGAAATAAGCAAGCATGTACAGCTTGCGAGCATCGAGATTCGGATCGAGGTCTACAACACAATCAGCTAAGACTCAGGATCAAGTTTTCAAGATAATCATAGATAGGAATCTTGTAACTCATAGTTCATAGCATAGCTAGCTTAGCTTTAATTTCTCTTTTGGTGTAATAAGGAGGTCAGTAAGCAGTAAGCAGCAACAGCAGCAACGATAGCAACAGTAACAGCAAAGTGTCAGTCCACGGTAGTCCCAGCTACCAAAACTTCCCGAACTACATTGACCTGATTCTTGTTCAGCCCAGGATATGAAGGAAGCCTCCCGAAGAAAAGGCTCGGTCAAGATCTTTCCATAATGCTTCACACGGAGTGCTCGAACGGAAAAAAATCGCTCGTACTTGCTCATTATTCTTTGCGCGAAAACTCTCCGCGTTTCCACGCAAAGAGGGGCAGCTGTGAGCACGGGATTTTTGTCTAACGTTGAATTACTCCCACAAAACCAAAACAAAAATTATCTATTTTACGGTGTGTATTTTTGTGAATTTTCGTGTTATTTTTGGTAATTGTTTACATTTGTATATGCGTGATTATATGTGTTTAAATTAGTAAAAATACAAAAATATGTCGTGTTTACATTTTTTTTATCTAACTTTGCAATTAGGAGTAGTTAAGTTTATTTTGCAAAAATGAAAAATCACAAAAATATGTATTTTTGCATTTTTAGCATTTAATATCTAAATTGTATTTTAATTGTTATTTAATTATATGTGATAATTATTATTAGAAGTTAGTTAGTATTTTTATAAATTAGTTTGATTTTTTAGTACATTTAGAATTTGTTTATTAGAAATTAAAAGAAAAAAAATAAAGAAAAAAAAGAAATAAAGAGTGAAAATCCGGATTGGGCCAATTGAAAAAGAAATACCAACCCCAAAGACACATGCCCAGTAACCCAGCCCAAAACCCAGTCCCTTACCCGGCCAAATAACCCGCCCCGACCCGGTCTATCTCTAAAACCAATTACCCAAACCCTTTCAATCATCTCCCTCATCTCTTCCATTCCAATCCCTAGAGCCGCCACCCTGCAGACCCCTTTCTCCGCAAAAAACATCCCAAGCTGCCACACTCCAAATCTACCTTCCCCTCATCGTTCACAACCAAGCGACCAGCGGCGAGGAACGACTACCCATTCTCGCTAGTTTCTTGTCGCTATTCTCGCCAGCAACCAGCACCTCCGACTAAACGACCAGGCTACTCTCCTTCATTTTCATCGCCATCAATCAGCAACCCCTGTTCAGCCGCCTTCGTCTTCAATCCCAAACTATTCTCAACCAGCGACACTATTCGACCAGTCTCCCGTGAATAATTACCAAATAACCCCCACTGTCCCGTCCCCCGGCCCTCACGACCAGTGCTACTGTCAACGAACCAGCAGCCCTCAACAGTCGTTCAACCACCATTTTTGACGACTGCAACATCACCTCGAGGTTGAAAGATTTGTTTGCTCGATTCTAGCTTGAACAATGATTAAGGTGTGGGTTTGAGTCCGCGTTTAGTTCTAGTTTTCGTGATCAATTCAAGTTTTCCGGGCAGATTCAAGGTACTGTCAGTTGTGTTTCTGGTTCAAATCTTTCTTTTTGTTGTTGTTTTGAAGCTTCAAGTTTATTCAAAGGTACCTTCTCTAACTTATGAATAGAGAATGACATGACGAACTTGTAACACAAATGAAATTCTGTTTGAATCTCTTCTTAGCTTTGAAATATTTGTTTGGAGTCTTCTAACAGAATCATGCCTAAGTAATAAAATAAATATACAACCTCTGTTTTGGAGCATAATTTGAATACAAGATCTGTTTGTTAAGCTTTGACGATTTGCGATTAGCATCGCGCCTTTTAGTTGAGACTGCAGTTCCAAATGAATAATTTGCTCACCCATGTCTGTTTGGTTTTACTCCGAATTACTTTCATTCTTCTGATTTTTTGTTTGAACGATTCGAATTAGTCAGTAAGGCTTTGGGTGAAACTGTAGTTGTTTGTTGTTACTATTGGTTCGAATCATTTCTCTTGTGTTGTGTTTGGTTCTTTTCTCTCTGTTGCCTATTGTTCTTGCATATGAATTTAGTTTGTTTTCGTTTGTTTAGGTTTAATCTAGGAGTGTGCTCGTTTAATCAATGAATCCACTGTCTTGTTTCTAATTCATTGGTCTTCATTTTAATGCAATCTGATCCGATCTGAGTTTCTATCTTAAGTTTTGGTTGAGCTTGATTAATAAATTTGTTATAGCTGATAAATTGCAACACAGATTGAAAATGGATTAGGGTAGGATAGTAGTTTCAGAAATTTTAGGGGTGTTTTGGGATTTGAAGAATGGGAAAAGCTTTAAAATTAAGTGGGCTGCCAGTAGGAGCACTAATACACCACTAACTAAAATTTGTTTGTTCATAATGAGTTGGAAAAGCAGTAAGGGTATGGGTGAGCTTTAAGAGAAATGATTAAACAAATATACTACCCATAACCATTGATTTGAATAAAAGAATAGACACATGATAGTGGGAGCCAGAGAGGAACATGATCGAAGGAATATAATTCCTTATGGTCTAAGTGAAACAGGCTGGAAAAAGGACTTTTGTTGGTTATAAAAAGAGGAGAGGTCTCACATATAGAAAGGAAGGAGAACAGACAGACATCCTAAAAAAACACATTTAAGAATCTGTGAGCAGAGTCTTCTTTGAGTGCTTTTTAAGTCTGGTTTTAAGCTTTACAAAAGAGCAGTAAGTTTTCAAAGTTTGAGGATTAGTTATTGAAAGTCTATACATTTCTTTTAGATTTTGCTTTCTTCAGTGCTTTAAGTCATTTTCAGTGGTGAGGAAGTTCAGAATTTCATTTCAAGTAGCCTCGAGTCCAATTAAAATAGTTTTGGTACGAGTTTGTGGTCAGTTGACATCTCCAAGTATTTGCTGGGTATCTTCAAGTCAAAACTGATCTATCCGAGCTAATTCTTGGATTATTTGTTGGTTACTACTGTCGTTATTGCTGTTCTGTAGCTGTTACTGTTGAATCACTGTTATTGACATTTTCTTCTTCCATTGAATTTTTATTTCCAGGTACACAATCGAACTCATGTAGATGTAATATTGGAGAAACGAAAAATCAATGGCAATTTGAGATCTGCTGAACTTCCATATATTTTTGCTTGCAATTTATTTCCTAAGATAAAAAATAATGTTGTTATTCTAAATGAATTCATGTTAAGTCATGCGTGGTAGGCTATAGATTATCAATGTATAACTTGACTGTTGGATCATGTCTTGATTGTATATTGATTTGTGATTATCGTTGAAGTTTGGTGAAGTGTAATATTGTTCATAGTAGTTAAAGTGTTTATAGCTATAGTATCGAAGCATTTATGGCTAATGCTGAAGTGTTCATGGCTATATTTTGTAATTAAATACAGTTGGTTAGTATAGTTCTAACTAACCCATTTTTATTTAAGAAGGATAGGCTTTCACATTAAAGTAATATGATATGTCTAGTCGAATGCATTGAATTGATTCGTTTCTAAAGTTTGAACTCATTTTTAGTTATGAAAATGTTGCATTATCATTAGTATTTTAATAAACCGAACAAGTTTTTTCAAAAGAACAACATTTGTAGTTTAAGCCCAATTGTTAAGAAATATATGCTGGAATCTGGTTAATATAAAAATATAAGTAAAATTTAGAAATTAAAGTGTCCATTTTTATATGGTACTAAATGGAATAAAAAGGCATAAAATTATGATTTTACTTGAGCAAGTAATTCTTTTTGTATTTTTTAAAAGAAAATTGACAAATCAAATAATGTTTAAGTTCTCAAACATTAGTAATTAACATAGCCACCTTTTAATACATCCTAACAAGTCGCGGAATAAGATATCATTATGTATAGATATTAATTGAAAACAACCCTAATGGATTTTGTTGTAGATAAATAGATTTTTGTTTTAGTCTAATAAACACTTTAATCGGATTAGGTTAAAATAAGTGTTCCGGGCACATGTTTGAGTGGCATATTTGTAAGGGCCCAAGCCTTTGTTATGATTAGGTTTGCTTTTGATGGAAAGTTTAAATATACAGTCTTTCTTTGAAATAATAAAGCGGTTTGAATTTTAATCAGAGCAAGTAATTCATAACATGCATTAAAATCAGATTTCTTTAGCCATTTATAATAGTTGAAGCGACCGTGGTAGAACCACGTGATTCGGGGGTGCCTAACACCTTCTCTCGGGTCAACAGAATTCCTTACTTAGAATTTCTGGTTCGCATACTTCATTTGGAAAGTCAAAATTTCCTCGATTCGGGATTTGAATAGATTGGTGACTTGGAACACCATAATTTATTCCAAGTGGCGACTCTGAATAAATAAATAATCCCGTTTCGAATACTGTCACTTAAATTGGAAAAACTCCCTTACGCATCTACCCTTCGGGGTAGGGCGCGCCAAAAGGAGGCGTGATATGTACAATTAGTGGTTCTTCGAGGGTGTCGCTCTTGAGCTACTGCCTTGTTGTTGCGGGATGTTTTTGTCTCAAATCATCTCTTACGTTCGCGTCGTATAGACGATGGCTTCATTCATTCAGTGTCAGTTCCCCTGATGGGAATCTACCAGGATATGCCGAACCCGAGGAGTTTCCTTGAGGGTTGTCCATGGCCCTGATTTGGGTCCAGTTTTGACTGTTGGCATCAGACCAAGCATTGACCAGATGTTCAACCAGGCTTTGCTTGAACTGCTCTGGAGTCACCTGGCATGCCTCATTAGGGTTTTGTGCGAAGGCCTAGACTACCTCACTATTCGGGACCGGGAGCAGTTTTGTTTGTTCTGTCAGGAAGCGGGATGTGGCCATTTGCAATATTTAATTCCTTCCTTGTTCGGCCTTGTGTGTGTCGAGCCCTTTTGGTATCGCTTTGATGGCGTCGGTGTATGCGTCCATGGATCACGTTAGTAGGCAAGCAGGCCCTCGAGATCAGGCGCCAAACAGTGGCGCTGCATCATGGTTTCTTCCAAGGGAGTATCTTCAAATCTCCTTACTGGGATGGGCCCAAGTTCTCCATTTTGAAGGTCACTGTTACTGGACGGGCGTGTGAAAGTGGTGATGTGCTCGTGAGGACTTGATGTCCTGTTACTCTTGGGGGATTTCGTTATTTTCGTCTTCCACAAAATGAGTATCGAGATCATATCTTTGGGAGACGATTTCTGTAGGAGTTTTCGCAAGCGTGATTCGATCCTTATAATAAGGTCTTCCAGTGTCCTTGCTGTAACAGGATAGGTTTTTGGTTCATTGTTGCCCGATACCTCGGGTGTTGGCTCGAAATGAGGAGATATTTTGGGTGCTGTCGTGCCAAAGGTGTTCGATATTGGGGGGTTATCGTCCTCGATTTCCCTTATAGAGATGATCATTAACCTAAAATCAAAACATCTTGGGCAAGAAAAAATGTGAAATGTATTGTGAATTCAAGTGAAGAAACTAGCAAGAAAATAATCACTATTATATTTATCCCCACGGTGGGCGCCAAACTGTTTACCGTGAAAATGGTAACAATAATTAAATTTATAAATGAGATTCTAAAAATACGTGATCTATTCCCGAGCTAGTTTGTAACGGCGATTAGTGCTGAAACGTGAAGCAAAATGGTAAAGATTGAATTAACCAAAGCAGTGATCGAACCAGTAATGGGACATTTTTCGTGAGCAGAGCGAGCCAATAGGCACCTTGGAGCTAGGCCTCAAGCCTATCTCGGGCTTATCGAGGGTAATCGGGAATAGGATAACAAGTAAAGATATAGATAATCCAGGCTATATACTATCAATCTTGAGCTAATTAATGAAGGACAAACGAAGAAACAACAAAGTGCTAAGGCAAACTCGGGGTCGATGAAAATAGATAACTTAGAAAAGATAGAGAGAGAGAGAGAGAGAGATATATATTATTGAATAGTGGCGAAGTGGAGCAACATCAGTCATTTATAAGGTAGGGTGAGTCCCCCTTATATAGGCGAGGGGACTTGATATATTACAGGGTCCATTAAATGTAAAGATATAGGGATGGACGTCTGTACAAGACACTATAACCTATTGGCCAGGCTATCCCGTGGGGAGTTTATCGTCTGCATGACTTCTGTTAGGTTGCGGACAGATCCTCTGACCTTCGAGCCACTACAAAGCAACGGATTATATTTGGGATAAGGAACTCGATCACGGCCTTATGGCCTCAACATGTCGTCAGGGTACTCCAAACGTACCTCGATGGCAGGAAATAGACTCCCCCGATTGAACAACACACAATACGCCTGTCCATTAATCCCTTCCATCAAAGTCTTTGCATCCATATCCAACTTAATATGAATTTTTCCCTTTTTCATTAGGAACACTATCAGGCCTATGAAGCATACAATGAATACAAATACCCTACGGAGGATATGACCCAAAGAAGTAAGCGAGATCTCATCATCGTAGGTGTGGAAAAATTTCCTATGGCCATACCTCTCGTACAGGTATTTGAAAGGTATATAAGATTCCTTCAAGCACACTAAGTCGACATTCTTCTTCAATCCCATCATCTTCAAATATCCCCTGCCCGTACAGTTTTATGGTACCAATAGCTCGTGACTGTCCCAAGTTAATCCTACAAACCCTCTAATTTCCTCTAGAAGTGGTGATTTCTATATCGCTGAAATGAAACACCACCCTCTCACTATCCCAATATAAGGTGGCAGCATACATAAGCACTTGCTATAACAGAATTTGGATTAAATCCTATAGGCATGGCATCTATTTGTGAAGCTGATTTTAAGACTTGGAGACATGATTTCTATTATTGAATTATTTGAAACCTATAAGCATGATTTCTAGCATGGTGTGATAATGTAACGACCCGACCCGTCGTCACAGGAGTTCTCACCTCATTTTCCCTGTTTTATGCTTTTATATGTTTCATTATATGTGTTTGAAGAATTTGAAGAAATTCGGATAGGGTTCGGTTAGAAATAAGACAATTAGTCTTTTTATGAGAAGGTTAGTCTGGAAAAGTTAACCGAATATTGACTTATGAGTTAGAAGGATTAGAATGGATTTTTGATGACTCGACTAGTTTCGAGGGATGATTTGTGACTTAGGAGCGCAATCATAATTGAATTTGGAGGTCCGGTGTAGAATTAGGCTTGAATTGGCTAAGGTTGGATTTTGGCAAATTCTCGATGGTAGGTGAGATTTCGATCCGAGGGTCGGAAAGGAATTCCGAGAGTTGAAGTAGCTCCGTTAGGTTGTTTTGGATATGCCTGCAAAGTTTAAGGTCATTCGGAGGTGTTTAGGACGGGTTTTAGATCAAATGCAAGTTTCGGAAGTTTTAGTTTAACATAGGCTTGAATCCATGGTAATTCAATGATTTTGATGTTTATGATAGTGTTTTTATGTTACGAGCAAGTTTAAATGAAGTAATATAATATATCTGTGTGATTGGTTGATGTCCAGAGGGCATCGGGGTGATTTCAGATGGCTAACCAGGAATTTTGAACAAGAAAAGGGCAGCAGAAAATTTGTAGAGGAATTTTACTCTATGCGATTGCATAGGTCTAGCTACGATCACGTAAAAGGCATGGAGGGGGTGCTAAGACTCGCTCTATGTGATCTCATGAGGTGGTCTGCGATCGCATAGATATGGGGGTGGTTCAATGCGGTCGCGTGGGTGTGTATGCGATCGCGTAGTAGGAGGAGGACGCAGTGTTATACGATCGCAAGGAGCCTTCTGCGATCACGTAAGGGAAATTTGAGGGCCTGGATTTTTGGCCTATGTGATCGCAGGGGTAGTGATGTGATCGCATAGGGGTCGCTACAGTAGTCAAACAGATTGTTTTAAAACCCTTTGGTCCGCGACCCACATCATTTTTCCCCCATTTTTACTTCACCAAGAGAACTTTTTGACCGATTTGAAGAGGGTTTTCAATGGGTATTGATAGAAGGTAAGTCTCTTGACTAGAAAACATCATTTTATGGAAGAATCAACATTCAAATTCATGAAAGTGGGTAGAAATTGTGAAGAATTAGGGCTTGGCTTTTGAAAACGAAATTTTAGGATTTGAAAGGCCATTTGAGCTCCATTTTCGGAAAACTTTATATGTACGGACTCGTGGCGAGATGAAGAATCCATTAGTGTGATTTCCAGAAAATTTTGAGAAGTAGGCTCGGGGCTCGGGTTTTACCAACTTCGTGAATATGATTGGGTTATGTTTCTTTAACCCATATTTATGTATTCGTTGTGATTCTGACTAGATTCGATGCGCGAGGAGGTCGATACGAAAGGAAAAGGTATTTCGGACCAGTCTATGGCCGGTTAGAGGTGAGTAGTTCGTATAGATGATGGCCTGAGGGTTTGAAACCCTAGTTTATCACAATTTTGTGAGTACATGATTTTTACCCTAAGTAATTGCATTCCAAAATATAAAAAAATACAAAAATAATTTTTTGTTTGCAAATTGTTTTGAATTGTGTGTGCAAAATATCAGTGTTTGTTAATTGCTAAAGAACAAATTTGAAATGAAAATACAAAAGGAAATTAATTATAAAAATATCATAAAAATTGTAGAACAAATACTAGGAAATTGGAAAATTAAGCAAAAAATACAAAAAATCAAGGAAAATACAAAAAATGGGAAAATAAAAGAAATGCATCAGTGTAAAATAAATACGAAGGAAAAAGTATGAAATACAAAAATAAAATACAAGAAATTAAATAAAATACAATTCAAAAATAACAAAATACAAAACATACAATAAGAATATTGAATTGCGCCAAATACATGTAATTTACTGAGCCCAAAACATAATACACAGACCAGGCCCAGGCCATTTGGCCGGTCTGCCCAGTTGCTAAACCAAACGACACCGTATAAATGATTAAATTTGGGCTGTTGATACAAATGATCAACGGACCAAGTAAGGCGGTGCCTTTATAAATGAAACGACGTCATCCACAAGAATTAATCACAGCCGTCCATTACACCTAATCAAACGGATGAGGCTGATGAACCATTTAAATGAAACGATATAGTCTAGATAATTGATCTCAGCCGTTCGAGCACTTAATCTAACGGACAAAAGGAAACACCTCACTAAACTAAACGACAACATTTAAGGTCCAAATGATCCTGGCCATTCATCTGAGTGAATCCAGCGGTTAAGAAGCAATGTTACAATTTTAGTATATATTACACCCTCTCCGTTCAATCTCTTCATTATACACATAACCCTCCCTATCTCATAAACCCTAGCCGCCATAAGACCCCTCTCCTTCCTCCCACCATCTCTCATGGAGATCGCCAGAACCCTACCAGTGGTCAGCCCCCAACCTCCTTCCCCGGCTCAGGCCAACCTCCAAACACCCCTTTCCACTTGAAACAACCCTTAACACCATTAACCCCGTCTAAAACTTACCAGTCCCCCCCAGTCTTGAAATTCCGGTCGCCGGAACTAGGGGTGTGCATTCGATTTATCGATTCGATTTTGACTCTTATCGATAATTACTTATCGATTATCGATTTGTATATATGCTTATCATTATCGTTTCAATAAGGTTTCAATTTTTTCAATTTCGATTTATTAATTTTTGGGGCTTATCGATTCGGTTATCGATTACACCAATAAGAAAATTTGCTGGATTCCACGAAAAGTATGTCGCTATAAACACGCCTAACTAATATGGACAAAAAGAAGCTAAAATAAGACAAACACTATTTATAACATAAAAATTATGTCAATAGTCATATATAATGAAACTAAAGTAAGGGATCAAATATATGTCACCAACACTCTAACGGTATTTAAAAAAATAAAAATACATCATCACTACTAATTCTATTTTTCATTAATTTGAACTTCATTCCCTTCAGCTTTAAATATGATCATTCCTTAAATGTGGTAGATGAAATAATTTGGGGTTTGCATTCGATTTATCGATTCGATTTTGACCCTTATCGATAATTACTTATCGATTATCGATTTGTACAACTGCTTATTGTTATCGTTTCAATAAGGTTTCGATTTTTTCGATTTCATTTATCGATGAACCGATAACAAATAATCGATTCGATTTATCAATAAACCGATTCGAATGCACACCCCTAGCCGGCAACTACCAAATTATGAACTAGATATCCCCCTTAACACCACATGACCATCTTTAGACGATCTATCACCTCACCATAACCATATGTCTCGAATATCACCCCAACTTCTCGAATTTTATAAAAAGTCTCACCGGAACCTTACTCCGGGGAACACCCAATAAGGATACCTCTTCAAAACCTTACCCCAAGTCCCCAAACACCACTCTTCTATTCAAATCAGACTCCTAAGAACCTATTGGGAAGACCTGATACTCACGAGACCAAGAGTCTCTGAAACACTGGAAAAATCAAGAAAATGAAAGAACGAATTGAAAAAGAAGAAGGGAAGAAGAAAATGAAGAAAGAAAAGGAAAAATAAAGGAAAAAGACCTAAAAAAAAGCTAAGTACCCTACCCTATTTTTGTTCAGTGGCTTTTATGTATTAGCTATCTTCATGTGATTGTTTCAATAGATCCTATCCCGATTAGGGTTTTAATTTGTTGGAATTCAACCATTATCAAATTGGCCCTCTGAGTTATGATTAATTTGAAAGTTAAATCGTGATTTGGGTTACTTGTGCTAAACAACATGAATATGGCTATATTTGCAATTTTATTTGTATGTTAGTTTCTTTTGAACTTCTGAGTGCTTATGTGTATTTAGGTTATATGTGTAAATGCTTTTGTGGCTATGTTTGCAAACACACTATGAGTTCTGATTAGTGGCTATCTTTGTAAAAGTGGCTAATATTGAAAAGGTCTATAGTCTGAGATTGGTTAAGTTTTAAGACAAGTCTTAGGGGGCTATTTGTTAAATACATTCAAGTTACCCAAGTCTTGACAGACCTAATCTAGGTCGGGTAAAAATGACTAAATGTTAAGGGTAAAAGGGGAAAGGCAAATGGTATTCTTGTAGATTAAATAGAGCCTGTGGGGATATAAATGACTTTAGTGCTTGGTTTTTCTGAAAATACTTGAATAATAAAGGGTAGACTAGGCATAGCTAAAAGGTAATTTTGTAATAAACCTTAGTAAGTGGGGGCAACTAGGTAAAACATGCCCAATAGAACAATAAGGAACACCCCAGAACCTTCTAGCATGGGTTCAAGGGTATTCCATTACAATTCTGCTAGACCTTAATGTATTTAATTGAAAAGAGTAGGGGAGGGAAATAGAAATAATTAATTTGAAGTTCCCCCCAAAATTACTCTACAAATAGGCTGATACAAGACTGAAAATGGGCCGGCTGGAAGGTTCACAATCTTAAGGGCTGGGATTTTTACAATTAAGAGTTCGAATTTAGTTCCAGTTTTAAGAGTTCAAAACTTCACATATTGAGTTAGATTTCTAGGTATTCAACTCTTAGGATTTCCAGCTATACTTTTTTTCTACTTAACCTTCGAGTCGAGTATTGTTCCTGGGATCTTTGCTGGTGGTTTTTTTCTACTGTGTTCATCTCAACTAGCTTGGATTTTTGTTATTTCTCGAGTTGATTGTTGGTTATCTATTGAGTTTGCGAGTTGCTGTGTTATTTCCTGCTCCTGTTTGCTGTTGATACTCTGCTATTCCTAACTCCTCTTGTCCTTCATCTCCTTAGAACTCATCAGTTTGTTTTCACTTGATCAGGTACATACTACTTCCTGAAGGTGTAATTGAAATCATGATGAAGGAATGAAGTTATAAAATTGATTTTCGATGAAGTTATTTTTGTTTCTTCTATTATAGTTGTAGCTATAACTCGTAGATTCTTTGTAATTCATTAGGAATGGTTGTAATAATTAACAACTCTATGACTTCGATCTAGATTAGAGTAAAAGTAGTTAATGTTGTAGTTAGACGTAATTCAACATTTAGATGTAGCTATCACATAATTCTGAAACTAAAACAGGCTAACGTACTGCTAATACACTTAGATATATAGGTATGATTCTGAAACTAGACGCATAAAATTGGTACTTAGTCATTTTGAATTCTGAATCGGAAAAATTTAATCCAAAAGTATAAGTAGTTCAACTTGTAGTATTGTTTATATCTACTGAATATGAGTTAACTACAAATCTGCTTTTAAACTTTGTGATTATTAGTAGTTCAAGCATGTTAGTTTGTTCAGAACACTGTTTTCCTTTAGTTAAAATAAAATGACAAAATAATCCTGCAAACTAGTACCAGGATGACTACTTGAATAATTGAACCTGTCATATTGAGTAATAATACTGATACAAATCACTGTTTTAGAATGTTTAATTTGTTGTTAAAATTTGAAATTAGAGGAGGTCGAAAAATGTAACTTGGTATCATTTGAAATAATATGGTTTTATTGATTTCTCTACCATTTGAATAATACTTTCTTGAATACTATTTTAAAAGTGTTAGCTTGCTCTTAATTTTGCTTATATAGTCTGGGCCTAGTCATGAATATAGGCCCAGGCCAGGTTAATGTGGCACATGTGTTCTCGAGTAGAAAACGTGGTATACATTGGGCTCCAGAGGCTCAATTGTATTAGATATTGGACTGTTAAGCAGTCTGAAGTCCAGGCCCAATAATGAATAGTGGCCTGGACTTCAATATTATAGCTTAAAAAATTAACACAAAAACAGATATGTATTAGGAAGAAAAAACAAAAATAGAAAATATAGTGTATGAATAGGATTGGACTTTAAAAATAAGGGACGAGCCTCATTATGAAGAATGAAAACACATGGGGCCCCCAAATAAATCTCAACATAAGATTCTAGACTCGGAAGGACCGTTTAGCGAATTTCACGGTCTTTCCCAAAGTTAATAAAGACGTAGACATTGTAGGCATGATTAATAAAATTACATTCCTAATACGAGTGCACATTTATGTGACTCAAATCTCAACTCCCGGCAAAGCTTGAATGCACTAAAGTCACAGGCGTACTAGTTACGGTGTGACTCGAAATGCGTTTTCGTGATGTCACAAGTCTTTAAAAATAACAAAGCTTGACATTAATAATGAAATTAGATAAAACAAATATGGAAGTTGAGCGACCGTGCTAGAACCACGGAATCTAGGAGTGCCTAACACCTTCTCTCGGGTTAATAGAATTCCTTATCCAGATTTCTAATTTTGCGGACTGTTAAACAGAGTCATAACTTCCTCGGTTCGGGATTAAACCGGTGACTTGGGACACCATTATTTTTCCAAGTGGTGACTCTGAAAAATCAATAAACATATCCCGTTTCGAATGTCCTTTAATTGGAAAAACTTCTTCCCAATTATTATTATATCCCTTCCGGGGATGTAGTAGTAATTAGTGGCACATACCTTAGGGTAAGAAGTGAGAAAAAGGAGGTGTGACAGCTCTGGCGACTCTGCCGGGGATAAGAAACCCAGAACTTCGCTTCAGGGTTTAAGAATTTGAGCTCAGTTAAAATTGTTGTTCTTGTTTATATCTGATTTCATTATATGCTTTGATCAACATACTATATGTGTACCGCTTTGATATTACGTGAAATGTATATATAAAATTGTGCCGAAAACCGTTCTCTTCTTACCCCCGGGGATGTACTTACAGGTTGAGACTCCCCTTTCTGTTAAGTCATACCTAATAAGAAAGAGAGACCGGAAAAGTTACAAAGCCGGACGATCCTGTGGGTCCCCGATACGTAGCCCCCTCCTCGATCTAATTTGTCCGCTCGGGTACACAGTCTAATACCATTGAAAATCAGGATATTGAGCCTAGATTTAGGATGATTATTTACATCATATCTGACTTAGGGGACTCAACACAGGGGTTGGGTCCGTCTAGGACAGGTGACCCGGATATCAAAGACCGAGCATGATTATATGTTGCATTTATTTGTCCTGGATTATTATGCTGACCGGCTAAATACCTGAAAACAGAAAGAGAGAAAAATAGCGATTTTTAGAATAGCAATACCTAAATACCGACGAAACGCTGTCAAAATTTTTAGAAAAGAAAACTCTGAAAATAGTCGGAATAATTTATCGAAATAGTTGGTCTTAAAACAATTTGACTGAACTACGCTGGTTTGATTCTTACCACTAGGCGAGATACGTAGGCAACCCGTGACAGGTCCAACCACCCATTTTTAAAAAATGACCAAAAATGTCAAGTTTTTAGTTTTCAATAAAATCAAAGTGATGTCATTTTTTAAAATAGCCGAATGTTTTGAAAGGAAGCTGGAAGACTGCTTGTGCAAAAATGGCTAGTTTTGAAGTCATTTCCTTTAAATAATAATAGCCTTGAAATGTTCGAACGAGGTAATGAAAGGTTGATCTTTCTGAAATAATGAAACAATTTCTTTGAAAATGATTTTTTGTTTTTGAGTCAAATAATATGAGTTTAAATCGCCTTTAATAAATCTGCGGGATAAGCATGGTACAAAATGAACCCTTTACACTAACGAATAAGATCCCTTTGGAGTTACGATTGTGGTGGAATGATTTATGCCAAGATGGACAGGATTGGGTCAAGAAATATTTGAAAGATCTTACTGGGCTGCTTGACATAGTACCACGAATCGATATTATCCGAGCTTTAGTTGCCTGATGGGATCCCGCACACAACGGGCTCCACTTATCAAACTTTGAGCTCACTCCGACATTGGAGGAAATTTCTAACTACATCGGAAAGGGTGAGGTTCCCATAAAAGACAAATATCCGGTTGCTCCAAGGGCCATCACTGTGCATAGATTCCTCGACTCCTTGAAAATAGCCAGAAATGTTCAAAATGAAGATTTGGTCCATGGGTTATTCACCATGACCTTTATATACCACAGATATGGCCACGTTGGAGGATTCAATGTTCCAACGAACAAACTCTGTAGCAAAGCGAACCGGGCTAAATTGGAGGAACACAGGCGTTTTGCCTTTACAGTAGCCTTTCTGGGATTAACAATATTTCCTAGGAAAGACGGGAACTTCGACATCAGAGTTGCTGGGATTGCCACTACTCTCCTTACACAGGACAACAGTACTTTGGCACCAATGATAGTAGCCGATATCTTCTGTGCTATCACAACCTGCAAAGCAGGAGAAGATTTGTTCGAGGGGTGTAATCTACTACTTCAAATGTTGATGATAGAGCATTTATGCCACCACCCTCAGTTTTTGAGCTATGGATAATCTGAAAAGACTTGTATCAAAGAATTCTACATGAGGACAAAAGAGGCCAAGTTGCCAGAAGGGTCGAAAGGTTGGACCACATATTTCCGATCACTAACTGCTAGCCAGATAGACTGAGCATATGGAAGGTTGCCCCTTAATGAAGTCATATACATGCCAGCAGAAGGGTCATATTTCCTTTTAATGGGTCTCAAGAGTATCCAACCTTATGCGCCTTACCGAGTACTATGACAACTCGGAAGATATCAAATTGTGCCTAAAGATGGGGACCTTAGCCTTTAAACAATAGAGATCAGTCCCGATGGGCAATTCCCTGAAGCAAAAATCCAGCAAATATGGAATGAGTGCCAATGTCTGAAGGTGGACACTTGTGTGAGAGATCGGGCTAGAGGTGAAGTGTCATCGGGGTATTTCGCATGGTACTGTAGAGATGTTGAGCTTGAGAGACCGACAAAGAGACCTTATATTCAAGAATTTTCCAAGCTATCGAAGGAACAATGGGGTTGGCTGGCCAAGGAGAATGAATATCAAACCAAAATTAGCATGTTGGAGAAACAATTTCAGGACCTCAAATTCGAAAGCAGCTTACAAGCAGCAGTCGATATGGGTGAAAAGAAGCAGCTAATGAAATAAAATGAAACATTGAAGGCTCAGATTGTGAAGATGAGAGCAACAACCGAAAACTCAGTTCAACTTGCCGGGGATGAAAAGCTAATTAATAATTTACGGTGCAAGGTAAATGACTACAGCTTTGATCTAGATAAAGCTGAGAAGGAATTAATTGGGGTTCGGAAACAATTCGCCAGGAATGCCGAAGAAAAGGCTCAGATGATCCAACAGTTAAAGGATGAACATAATGTTGAAGTAGCTCGACTACGGAAGAGGATTATCATGGCTGAGGTCAAAAGTAGTAAACAAATAAAAGAATTTGGTATAGAGAGAGAGCATTGCTACATGGCCATGGCCCGTTTAGAATTACAGCTACGGCAACTTCAAAATAAGAGCCAACAAATATTGGATGCTCGTGCCTAACAGATTGGGAGGCTGCTTCAAGAGAAAGGGATCATCAGGGAAAGAATTGTCAACATTTCTCACTACATTATGCGGAAATGCCAACTGTGCGAGGATATGACCCAGTCTACGTTTACCGCAGCAGCAATAATCTTTGTGAAACAAGTGATCACCGACCTGGACAAACTCCAAAAGGGATTAGCATATAGGCTCGCGGTAAGGCTGAACGATGTATCGCTGGCACTAGGAGCTTTATTGAATTCAGAGGGCATACATTTTTGTTTTTCTGCATCTAGAAGGTTTTAGCACAACATTATCTTTTCTAATCAATGTTTGAATATCAATGAAATTGAAAATCCAAAAGTTGTCATTATTTTTCCTTACATGCAATTGCTTGTGCGATAGGCAAACATATAGGATCCAAATACAAAAAGAAAAAAAGAGAGAAAAAGAAAAAAATAATAAAAGAAAAGAAAAAGAGAAAGAAACGATGAAAAGAATGAAAAAAAGAGATGAGTGGAAACAAAAGAAAAAGAAAAACCGAAAAAAGAGAATTGGCGGGACAAAAAAAAGACAATAATGCCGGGATGACGCATAATTTTCAGGCAAAAGTTGTTTTTTTAAAACTTGTGATGTTTATCTATTATGATCTAACTATTAACAAGTTTTTGTCGTTGATGAGTATCAGATAAAATAGTTAGCAACTAGCATTCTGGCACAGCACAACTACAACACTCGTTCTAAAAGCATGACAAAAGTAGTGACCTAAGAAATTGAGCCAACAATCATGGATCTCGTGCAGGAGGAGGAAGTAATAGATGTGAATAGCATGAAGGAAGAAATGTATAAGCTTAAAAAGCAGATGTCGGAAATATATCAGGCTTGGTCGAGGGGATAACCCTTACCTGCTTACCCAGCCAACCCCACATATATTCCTTCATCAAACCTGAACAAAGATCCACCCACCATGAACTCATCTTCTACATACCCCACATACCCGCACTATTACGCCACTATATCACAAGTACCACCCTCACTTCCTAAACAAGCTCCACCACCACCACCCCAGGCCGCTCCAGTATATGTGGCACCACCTAGCCACTTTACACAAATCCTCTAGTGAGCATGTATTTCATATCCAGGATAATCATTACTACCCTCCAGAACCCACCTTCAGACAACATGATTCTTACACCCCACTTATCGATATGATAGAGGAGGAGAAACCTGCTAGAAACCCTTAACAAGAGGAGATGGCCAGGAAAATGAAGAGCCTTGAGCAGTCGTTTCGCAATTTGCAGGGTCTGGGAGGCTAAGTTAGTGTGGCATACAAGGACTTGTCTTTGTTCCCCGAGGTACTGCTACCCGCTGGGTTTAAAATGCCAAAATTTGACATGTATGATGGCCATGGTGATCCAGTGGCCCATCTGAGAGGATATTGCAGCAAAATGCGTGGAGCTAGGGGAAAGGATGAACTACTTATGGCTTACTTCAATCAAAGCCTCAGCGGCTCAGCATTGGAATGGTATACCCGTCCAGATCATACCCGATGGTTCATTTGGGACGATTTGGCTCAATCATTTGCGAACCATTATCAATATAATCTGGAAATCATACCGGATAGATTGTCATTAACCAAAATGGAAAAGAAACCCGGAGAAAGTTTTCGGGTGTATGGTTTCAGGTGGAGAGAATAGGCGGCACGTGTGGATCCACCAATGAAAGAAGGAGAAATGGTAGATTGTTCCTTAGAAGCTTTGGAGCCGACATACTACGGGCATCTAGTGTCTGCAATCGGAAAGACCTTTAATGAGGTAGTGAAGATGGGGAGTTTTGTGGAAGAAGGTTTGAAAATGAAAAAGATCATGAGTTATTCAGCCATCAAGGCTACAAATCAAATAATTGAGACGGGGACGGGTGGATCAATTGGGAAGAAAAAGAAAGAAGAAGTAGCAGTTATAGAGGGCAGATCTTGGTCCCGGGGCCCTAATCCATAACATCATTAGCCTCGCCTATATTAACCATATCCACCAACACCGTATAACCCACCTCAACATTATTATCCTTCGACTGGTCCTTAATTTTCTGTCCAGCATGCCCAATCTTACCCACCACATCCTCCTTCACGGCGAGCCCCAGCCCCTCAGAATATCTACCATGCCCAAAATACCTACCCACCACCAAAAACCTACATAAATCCTAACCAAACCAGTTTTTGTCCGGACCCTGAAGTGAAAAGTGACAGGGCTCAGAGAAAGAAAACATTCACTCCTCTAGGAGAATTATATACCAGCCTCTTCCACCGATTGAGACAATTGAGGATGCTGAGTCCTATTGAGCCTAAAATTCCCAACCCTCCACCAAGAATCTTAGATCAATCCATCCATTGTGAATATTGTTCTAGGGCACCGGGACATGACACATAGAAATGTTGGCACCTAAAGTCTGCGATACAAGAACTCATTGACTCTAGAAAAATTGAGGTGCAAGCACCCGAGACTCCCAACATAACGCAAAATCCTTTGCCAATGCACCATGAAACACATATGATAGAGCTAGTACAGGGAGAAAGCTGCAAAAAAACCCTCTCAGACTGTGATGACAATCAAAGTAAACAGCAAGACGGAAGAGAAAGTCGAGAGTGAGAAAGTGTCAGTCGAGCTACCTACAAAACAGCCAGTAGTGATAATTGAGCCTGAGCCGGTAAAAGTGATAGTACCTGGGGTGAAGCCCATATTGATTGTGAAAGGGGCACGTATAGAACCAGTTGTTATCAAGCCAGTCGTTCAGATGCCGATTGTGAACATTAAAGTTGTACCTTGGAATTATGACAAGGTAACTATCATGTACAAAGGGAAAGAAGTCAAAGGGTAAATCTACGAAACTCATGGTTTGACCCGGTCTGGGCGATGTTTTGCTCCTAAAGATTTGAGGAAGGCAAAAGTTGTGAAAGAAAATCTGGCCCATGTGAAGAATGCAGTAACCAAGGAAGAAGCTGAGGAGTTCCTAAAGAAAATGAAAGCTCAAGATTACTCCATAGTTAAGTAGCTGAGGAAGACACCAGCTCAAATATCTTTTCTATCCTGCTGATTCATTCCGATGAACACCGAAGAGCGTTAATGAAGATCCTAAATGAAGCTCATGTACCAGAAAAGATCACGATGTGTCATTTGGAGAAGATTCCAAACAAAATATTTGAGGAAAATAGGATAACATTCTCAGATGATGAGCTACCACTAGAGGGGACAGAGCACAATAAGGCGTTATACCTTATAATGAAGTGTGAGGAATCAGTGGTGACTCATGTCTTGGTCGATAATGGGTCGAGTGCTAATATTTGTCCTTTGTTTACTCTGGGAAAACTGAAGATTGATCACAAAAGGATCCAAAGAAATAGTGTATTTGTGAGGGGGTTCGATGGAGGTGGAAAGAACACCGTGGGAGATATCATACTAGAACACGCCATCGGACCGGTGGAATTCACCATGGAGTTTCAAGTGTTGGACGTTGCTGTGTCCTATAACCTCCTGTTAGGACGTCCATGGATCCACGCTGCAAAAGTGGTGCCTTCTTCACTACATCAAATGGTGAAGTTTGAATGGGATTAGCAAGAGATATTAGTGCACGGTGAGGATAATATTTGTAATGCCATCACGCCATTCGAAGAAGTCGAAGGAGACAAAGGTCCTTGGGTGTACCAAGTTATGGACACCATGACTGTGAACAAAATATCTGAAGGAGAAAGCATCCTAGTACCCAAAGTAACCCCTGCAGTAGTCATGGTTTCCAAGGAAATGATAAAGACTGGGTTCTTTCCGGGAAAAGGTCTAGGAGTTGCTTTGTAGGGTATAACACAACCAGTTCATCTTCAGGGTAGCACTAATACTTTCAGCCTTGTTTTCAAGCCAACCATCACCGATATACAAAGAGGCAAAAGATTGAAAAAGAAAAGGTGGACCCTCCCCAAACCTATCCAAAACTATCCTGCTCCTTCGTCAAGCCTGGTACACAAAGACGTCCGGCGACTGTCATGACGGGTCATGCAGAGATAAGTCTAGACGAAGAGCTATTAGCAAGGTTTGAGAGGTTGTTTGAATGCATGAATATGATAGATGTAGCCTAGGGAACAAGCAAGATGGATGTTCAGTTTGTTGGACCCCAGATCACGCTAAATAACTGGGAAGCTACTCCTCTTCCAATCAGGAGGGAGTTGTTGTAGTTAGCTTTTAATATTCCATTCCCAAAACTGTCTTGTTTCAAAAATTGTAATCCTATGTTCCGTCTAGTCAAAATATATCCAAACCTTGTTACCTTTCAAAGTATAATGAAATGCAATTTCTTTCTTCCTCTATTTTTGTAGCCTTATTTTATTTTCTTTTCTTTCTTGTACAGTCCAGTTTTTGCTGATTTTAATGATGTGTCATGCATGAAGGATTCATGGACCAGTCTTGATAATCAGATAATTATACAAGAAATTTAAAATGATAATGAAGTGGAATATGAGGATGAGGAAGTTTTGGATGAAATTAGTAAGGATTTGATACATTATGAAGAGAAACCCAAAACAAATTTAAATGATACGGAGTCTATTAATTTGGGAAATAAGGAGAATATTCAGGAAACAAAGATTAGCTTGCACTTAGAGGATTCACTCATAGAGGACTTGATCAGGTTATTACATGAGTACAAAGATATATTTGCTTGGTCTTATGATGACATGCCCGGACTCAGTACTGACTTGGTAGTACATAAGGTTCCCACTTATCCAGAATACCGGCCGGTTAAGCAAAAGTTAAGAAAGATCAAAACGTATATTAGCGTGAAAATAAAAGAAAAGGTCAATAAGCAGTTTGAGGCAAAGGTCATACGGGTCATCAAGTATCCCACCTGGTTAGGCAATGTTGTGCCTGTTCCAAAGAAAGATAGAAAAATTAGAGTGTGTGTTGATTATCGAGACCTCAATAAAGCAGTCCGAATGATGATTTTCCATTGCCAAATATGCACATATTGATTGGCAAATGTGCCAAACGTGAGATTGGTTCTTTTGTGGATTGTTATGCGGGTTATCATCAGATCGGGCGAAGAAGATGCAGAAAAGACGGCATTTATCACACCTTGGGGAACATATTGCTACAGGGTATTGCCGTTTGGGTTGACGAATGTTGTAGATACATCTATGAGAGCAATGACCACTATGTTTCATGACATGATACATCAAGAGATTGAGGTGTATGTGGATGATGTTATTATCAAATCCAAAAAGCAATGTGATCATGTCAAAGACTTGAGGAAGTTCTTCCAGAGGCTTCGAAGATACAATATCAAACTCAATCCAGCAAAATATACTTTTGGAGTAGCATCAGGAAAGCTATTGGGGTTCGTGGTAAGCCGGCATGGTATTGAACTAGACCCGTCAAATATAAAAGCAATTAAGAACTTGCCTCCGCCAAAGAACAAGAAAGAGGTGATGAGTTTGTTAGGCAGGTTGAATTATGTTAGCAGATTTATTGCTCAGCTGACATCAACCTGTGAGCCTATTTTCAAATTATTGAAGAAAGATGTTGCGGTGAATTGGACTGAGGAATGTCAAGATGCATTTGACAAAATCAAGGAATATCTGGCCAATCCTCCTGTGTTGGTTCCTCCAGAACCTGGAAGGCCCTTGATCCTTTATCTGACCATATTGGATAATTCTTTTGGCTGTGTACTGGGACAACATGATGAAACGGGGAAGAAAGAGCAAGCAATATACTATCTCAGTAAGAAATTTACATCTTACGAGGTAAAATACACTCAGCTTGGAAAGGACATGTTGTGCTTTAACATGGGTTGCACAGAAGTTGAAACATTACTTGTCGGCTTATACCACCTATCTTATATCTCGTTTGGATCCACTGAAGTACATCTTCCAGAAGCCTATGCCCATAGGAAGGCTCACTAAATGGAAAATTATGCTTACAAAGTTTGATATTGTTTATGTAACCCGCACTACAATAAAGGCACAAGCAATCGCTGATCATTTGGCAGAAAATCCCGTTGATGATGAGTATGAATCGTTGAAGACATACTTTCCTAATGAGGAGACAGTGAACATCGAAGAATTGGAACAAGACGAAAATCCGGGATGGAAATTATACTTTGATAGGGCTGTCAATAGCAAAGGGGTCGGAATTGGAGCAGTGCTCATTTTAGAAACGGGTCAGCATTTCCTGTTACCGCTCAACTTCGCTTTTTCTGTACTAATACTATGGCCGAGTACGAGAGCATGTATATTGGGGTTAAGAATGGCAATAGACCTGGGTGTTCAAGAGATTTTGGTCATGGGTGACTCGGATCTCTTAATACATCAAATTCAAGGAGAATGGGAGACAAGGGATTTGAAACTTATACCATACCGACAGTGTCTACATGAATTATCTCAAAGGTTTCAGTCCATAGAATTCAATAATATCCCAAGAATGTACAATGAAGTTGTAGATGCCTTGGCCACATTGTCGTCCATGTTGCACCATCCAGACAAAACTTATATAGATCCATTACAAATACAAGTTCGTGATCAAAATGCTTATTGTTTCACGGTAGAAGAGGAACTTGATGGTGAACCATGGTTCCATGATATTAAAGAATATTTGAGGATGGGAGTGTACCCAGCGCAAGCCACGGGAGATCAAAAAAGGGCTATAAGGCAACTAGCAAGTGGATTTTTCTTCAGCAGAGGCATTGTATACAAGAGAACCCCGAATTTGGGTTTACTGAGATGCATAGATGCGCAGCAGGACACTACAAACATGGCTGAAATACATGCAGGAACTTGTGGACCTCATATGAGTGGATATGTTTTGGCCAAGAAAATACTAAGGGCTGGATAAAATTGGCTCACAATGGAGCGAGATTGCATTAGATATGTGGGGAAATGCCATCAATGCCAGATACACGGGGACTTGATTCATTCCCCTCCATACGAGTTGCATACAATGTCAGCACCATGGCCTTTTATCGCCTGGGACATGGATGTCATCATTCCGATAGAACCCGCAGCATCTAATTGGCACAGGTTTATCCTGGTAGCCATTGATTATTTCACTAAATGGGTGGAGGCGAAGACATTTAAAGTAGTAACAAAGAAGGCAGTAGTGGATTTCGTACATACAAATATCATAGCCACTTCGGAATTCCCAAGGTGATTATCACGGACAATGAAGCCAATCTTATAGTCATCTCATGGCAGAGGCATGTCAGAAGTTTAAAATCATGCACCGTGACTCTACACCTTATCGGCCTAAAGCAAATGGAGCAGTTGAAGCTACAAATAAGAATATTAAGAAGATTCTTTGAAAAATTGTAGAGGAGTCGAGATAGTGGCATGAAAAGTTACCATTTGCTCTTATGGTTTATCGTACTATGGTTCGTACTTCAATTGGTGCAACCCCTTACTCATTGGTGTACGGAACGAAAGCAGTGATACATGTAGAAATGGAAACACTTTCCCTTCGGATCATAGCTGAGGCTGAAATTTATGATGATGAATGGGTAAAAGTCTGGTTAGAGCAATTGAGCCTGATCGACGAAAAACGATTAGCAGGAGTATGTCATGGACAGTTGTACCAATGCAGAATGTCCAGTGCATATAACAAGAAAGTACGTCCACGGAAATTCAAGTTCGGACAATTGGTATTAAGACATATTTTACCACACTGGGCCGAAGCAAAAGGAAAGTTTGCACCTAATTGGCAAGGGTCATTCATGGTATTTCGGGTATTGCCCAAACGGAGCTTTATATCTAACAGACGTGGAAGGGAAATGTGTAGAGACTGCTATTAACTCTGATGCAGTTAAGAGATATTATGTATGATTCCTTTCATGTATACAATTGTATTTGTCAAAATTTTTGAGATTGAAATGATGAAGGTATTTTATTTCTCTATCTAAACACTTTACCCATTGCTACCCCTTCTGTGCCGTGTTGCATTATTCTTTCATAACCCTCTTTCGGAATCAATAATGAAGTCGAAATGAATGATGAAATGAAAAGAAAAGAAAATTTGCAGAATGGAAAAATGAAAAAAAAAGATATGAAAAATAATATACAAAAGAAGAAAATCGGGAAAAAGTCAAATGACGAAGAAACCTTAGGGTATGAACTACGTCTGACTTGATCCCGAAAGGGTACGTAGGAAGCCTCAATGAGATTCAGTCACGACAAAAATAAAATTCCAAGATTACCCATAAATTGAAATTGGGGCAAAAGTTATGCTTTATGATTCCGAGAGTTGTAATTATTTTTGAACCCACATTTAAATTTTAAGCCTTTATACCCTTCTTTCTAAACCCATTCAAAAGCCACATTATGGTCCAAAGAAAGACCTTCTAATTAATTTCAAGAAAATGACAATGCAACGGAAATAAAGGAAAAACACATCATGGACAATACCCGGAAGTTTGGAGACAGAAAAAAAATAAAAATAAATGAGAGAGTCTTATTGGTGAAACCCTCACGGGCACCATAAGGCGAATGTGAGTTAAGAAAAAAAATGAAAAATGAGAGAGTCCTATTGGTGAAAACCCTCACGGGCACCATAAGGCGAATGTGAGTTGAGAAACAAAATGAAAAAATGAGAGAGTCTTATTGGTGAAAACCCTCACGGGCACCGTAAGGCGAATGTGAGGTGAGAGAAAATAAAAATGAGAGAGTCTTATTGGTGAAAACCCTCACGGGCACCATAAGGAAAAAGTGAGGATTGACCTGATGAAAGGAAAATGCCAAGTCAAGTAAGGTTTGGGTTGATGAAAGGAGAAATCAAAGTCAGCAAAGATTTGGTTAGACAGACTAGGTCGGAAATTCAAATGCATGGCATGGTCAAAGGAATCAGCCTTCATATCCAGATAAGTTCTGTCGTTTACTCCAAATAAAAATATCCCTACCCTATATTCAGGTCATTGCATTTCATTTACTTGTTCAAAACTAATTACCAGTTGAAAGCTAACAACCAGCTTCTCATGTTGGATGGCACAATAATACTGGGTCCTTCAAAGGACAAAAGAAAATAAAATAACGCAAGGTGGTCACATAGCCAAAAGGGAATAAAAAAGAAATGAAACTAAAGAGAAAAACAAAAAGGGATTACAAGGAAGAATTGGAAGGACGATCATGAAAAACGGCAAAGCAGTACAAAGCAAGATGAGGCAGACGGTGGAAGCAAGGCCAGCAAGAATGCCAGTTGCTAACCATCATTTTATAACTAATAAATTGTTCACTGATTAAGACAGGGACAAGATTCAAATTCTTACTAATCACCTTAAAGTGAATGTGACCAATGTGGGAGAAACAATTCAAAGGAAGAAGCAATAAAGGAAAGAATCCACGAAGGAAGAATCAATAATCAGGAACCTACCCGAACAACGAGGGAGGTATTATCTTTTATTTTTCAAAATTACACCCAGTTATCAAACTGAGGGAATATTTTCTGCAATTTTAATTTCTGCATCAGGCGCCCACCTGGATAAGAAGGGAATACTTTTCTGCATTTTTAATTTCTGCATCAGGTGCCCACCTGGATAACAAGGGAATATTTTCTGCATTTTAATTGCTTTTCTGCAAAATTTTAATTTTATGCATCAGGCGCCCACCTGGATAACAAGGGAATATTTTTACGCAAATTTTAATTTCATGCATCAGGCGCCCAACTGGATATCGAGGGAATACTTTTTCTGCAAAATTTTAATTTTATGCATCAGGCACCCACCTGGATAACAAGGGAATACTTTTCTGCAAAATTTTAATTTCATGCATCAGGCGCCCACCTGGATAACAAGGGAATATTTTCTGCATTGTTAATTTCTGCATCAGGCGCCCACCTAGTTAACAAGGAAATATTTTCTGCATCAGGCGCCCACCTGGATAACAAGGGAATATATTTCTGTATTTTTTAATTTATGCATCAGGTGCCCACCTGGATAACAAGGGAATACTTTTCGCATTTTTCATTTTCATGCATCAGGCGCCCACCTGGATAGCAAGGGAATACTTTTCTGCATTTTTCATTTTCATGCATCAGGCGCCCCTGGATAACAAGGGAATACTTTCTGCATTTTTAATTTCTACATCAGGCGCCTAATTGTTAATATTGAATAGTATTTGCACGTAGTATTGTTATTGAAATGTTAGCCTACCTTAATTTCGCTTCAAATGTAGATAATCTGGGCCTAGCCGTGAATATGGGCCCAGATTTGATTAATGTGGCATTCATGCCTTCGAATGGGAATAAAAGATATGCTGGGCTCCAGAGGCCCAGTTGTATTGGCCTATGAACTATTAGGCAGTCTGAAATCCGAGCCCAATAATGAATAATGGCCTGGACTCCAATATTATAGCTTAAAAAATTAACACAAAAACAGATATGTATTAGGAAGAAAAAACAAAAATAGAAAATATAGTGTATGAATAGGATTGGACTTTAAAAATAAGGGACGAGCCTCGTTATGAAGAATGAAAACACATGGGGCCCCCAAATAAATCTCAATATGAGATTCTAGACTCGGAAGGACCGGTTAGCGAATTTCACGGTCTTTCCCAAAGTTAATTAAAGACGTAGACATTGTAGGCGCGATTAATAAAATTACATTCCTAATACGGGTGCACATTTATTTGACCCAAATCTCAACTCCCGGCGAAACTGAAATGCACTAAAGTCACAGGCGTACTAGTTACGGTGTGACTCTAAATGCATTTTTGTGACATCGCAAGTCTTTAAAAATAAAAAGTGGGACATTAACAATAGTTGAAAAATTGAAGCATATAAGGAAATTATATAAAACAAATATGGCAGTTGAGCGACCGTGCTAGAACCATGGAATCCGGGAGTACCTAACACCTTCTCCCGGGTTAACAGAATATCTTATCCCAATTTCTGATTTTGCGGACTATTCAACAGAGTCATAACTTCCTCGGTTCGGGATTAAACCGGTGACTTGGGACACCATTATTTTCCCAAGTGGCGACTCTAAAACTAATAAACAAATCCCATTCCGAATGTCCTTTAACTGCAAAAACTCCTTCCCGATTATTATTATATCCCTTCCTGGGATGTAGTAGTAATTAGTGGCACATACTTTCAGGTAAGTAGTGAGAAGAAGGAGGTGTGACAATTATGACGCTATATTAGGGCATTACTCGCACCCCTTGGCAGGTGCGGGATTGTTTATGACTGGGGATTGTGACTTGGTCCATCCCGAACAAGAATGTTTCTATATTGGCGACTGATACGCACCATGTATTGAATATATATGGGCTTATTGCCATATTTGGGGCCTTGTGCGGATCGGTAGAATCCCCAGAGGATGAATATCATTGTGATAGCATGCTTTGTATAATCATTGATCTCAGTCCTGTGTTTAATCATTGTTATGAAATGCTAAGGCACTTTCCCGAAGTTAAATATCTAAAGTATATCCTTCTTAATAAATTGGACACTAGGAAATTAATAGAATCTATTACGTCACTCATATGCATAATGTGGACTGAGTATGGATCGGGCTGCACACCACAGTAAAGATATGATGATATTGCGCTTGGGCTGTCGGAGCCCCTCCGGAGTCTATACACACGCCCAGTGAGCGCCATCGATGTTAGATAGATCGGGTTGTATGCCATAGCGAGTTCATGTGCATTGCATTGCATCCTTGCATTATACTTGACTGATATCTTTGAAGTTGTTTTGTTGTTGGTTCGTGTAAGGTGTTGGACTGTTAGTTTTAGCTTTACTTTGTGGCATTTCGTGAATTTCTTATCTTCAGACATTTGATATGCTTATTACTCACTGCGTCGGTAGTACTCACCCCTACTCCCATCACCTTGTGTGCAGATTTAGGTGCACTGGAGGCTTAGTTGAGCTAGTTGCTGTTTTAGAGTTTATTTGGATTTGTCAAGGTAGCTGCCTGACATTCGCAGGACCCGATTCCTCCCCTATCCCTTTATTATTTTCTGCAGTTTTGATCAATTGTTGTATTGGAGTTTTATTACTTTGTATTGTTATTACCCATTACCCCCAAGTCTTTGGGATTCAGTTTAGCTTCTATCTATCAGTTAAGATTTTAGCTTTATTGTTGATAATAATATTCAAGTAATTGGTTTGAGCTTCATACTTGGGATGAGAGTGTAAATGGTCGGGCTTGCCTAGAAGTTGTGTTGGGCACCATCACGATCGGGATTGGGGTCATGACAAGTTGGTATTAGAGCCTAGGTTACTAGGCCTCATGAGTCATGAGCCAATTTAGTAGAGTCTCGTGGAACGATATGGGGATGCCTATATTTCTCCACGAGAGGCTGCAGAACCTTTAGGAAAAAAACATCCCATTCTTGGAATTCTTATCGTGCGTACTTGATTCAGCTTGAGATATAATTCTTGAAATTTTTTCCACATGTTTGTATGCGCACGTGAGCTCTCAGTAGTATAGGTGCCTTGATGGCTTGGGATTCCCCGATCGAGGGGCGAGATGTAGTCTCTGTAAGTTTCACGTTGGGCTAGTCTAGAGGACTTGAGCCTAGATCTCTACCTATCGCTTGAACACTGAGGTGCTGATTATGCGAGCAAGTGTTTTGAAATTACATTGTTCAGTGTTGTCCTCATTGTCTAGAATGGCAACTGGATATCCATATGATGAGTGTGTTTATATTGTGAGATATATCTACGAGATTTTGGTAGTGACGAGGGAGTCTGCAGGATAATAGATGAACGGTTAGGTGTTCCATTCCTATTATGATTTGTTGTGTGGCCCCAAGTTATGGGTGCGTGAAGAATATTTTCGTATCTCCTAGTTGGAAAGCAAAGTGCAATACATGTGGCGGTATGAGTTCAGACTCAAAAAGATTAAATTGGATGTATTATGTGTATATCGGTGGAAGGTATTTTCTATATGTCATGATTTGAATAGGTGCAATGCATGTCCATGTACCAATTTGTATAATATAATACAGGTAGTATTGAGACTAATGTTGTTGATATACATTGTGATATTTTGTCAAGTTGTAGCCATGTTGTTAGGATGGTTTTGATGATTATCTGGCAGGTGGATAGGCCTAATTACAAAGGAAACTCTTCCGAATTTTTGAAAAATTTGGGACTTAGTAAAAATTTTGTAGCCTAGAGAGTAGGCTTAACTGTTATGTGAGTGAATGCAAGAAAATGCAGAAGAGTTAAAATTCCAGATGATTTGTGTTTCCACAAGCTTATGAAAGAAAGAGTTTAATCTTACCATGGTATTACGACAGCAACAGAGCATATGCGTTATGAATATAGTGTGTTGTGATATATGGCTTCGAGCCAAGTTGGGGAGCTTGCTATTGGTTAGCGGATTGTATGGTTTTGTACTATCTTAGTTCTGATTTGATACATGCTGGTGAATCAGTCCTAGTTGTAGAAATTGGGGCGTGAATGACACGACTGAAGGAAAGTTTCAACAAGATCTCATGAGCTCCGATGGGCAGGATATAAGTTTCCAAGTTTACAGTAAGTTGGCATTATTTTTCAGCGTCACCTAATATCAGTGTTCTGTAAAATAAGTTTTGCATCCTGGCTAATAATTCTTGATCGCTCTTCAGCGTTAGTGCGATCGGTGGTTTGGAGGTACGCCCCAAATATTGTTGCGGCAGGTTGTGGGAGTGTGTCCCACTAGAAGATTATATAAGTGTGGCATACAGTCACTTGACTGATTAAAGATGTAAACCAAGTATGAAGGTTATGATAGTGTTGTAAATTGAGGAATTCATGCCTGGAGGGCACTTGGCCTATTGGATTGTGAACTAGGGAGGATTACTCCGATTATGATGGTTGTTATTGGGTGTTATGAGAAAAAAAGAGTTATTATGGACCCTTGAAAGGTTGTCAAACTAGTTTAATGTGATTAAAATCAGCTTTAAGTTGGTGGATAGACTTAATGTGAATGATGGATCTATATCAGGCTAGATGTGTGCATTTTGTAACGCGGTCCTCATGGAGGAGTTGTTAGGATGATGCTTCATTGTCAGATATCTCGCGTAGTGATGCATTGCGCCATGTGAGTTGTGAGACAATTTGAGAAATTGCTTACATATTAAGAATCCACGTAGGAATGATGTTATATGAGCAACATGGCTGTTGAAATTCCGATTGTATATCGCGCCTCAGTTGTGCTTGAGTTTTGTAGTTATAATGCTATATAATTCTTAAAGGTGTTATTATGCACTTAGCATGCTTATGTCCGATATTCGTTTGTCGTAATAAGCAAATTTGGCTCGATGTGCATCTTCTTATGTGAGATCTATGTGTGGATCGGGTTGCACGCCGCAACAGTGTGATATCAAATATAGTTTTTTATATGCCATCTTTGTATGCCTTGCTTCCTATTTTCCAAGAAAAATCTGTATTAGTGCGTATGATTTGATAATTCCTTTTGGAGCTCATTTTCTTTAGTACGTATTCGAATTGGTAGCCTATTGGCACATTAGGGCATCATATGCGACATTTAATTATGTCTGGAGTGGATTATTACCCGAGCAGTTCGTACTGGGTGAGATGAGATCATTGAATTCAGGAACAGTGCAATCTGAGTATATGAAGTAAAGTAAAGAGATAAGACCATTGTTTGGTTCAGAATAAGGTGATAGTTCTTGCCAATAGTATAGAACAAATTAATTGTTGTTTCGATAGTGGCTAAGAATGTATACAGATTTTATCTGTCGTGTCAGTATTGAAAGAATTTGCACAAGTCATATGTATGTCATGCAGAGCATAGGATGTGTAGTGATTCATTCTAAGCGATTAGGTAAGAGAGCTTCAGATGAGTAGGGAAGATGGTATTGCTAAGTGGAAGTGATTTGACGCGAGTATGTGTTTCAGAAAAATGAAACGTGATTAAACTGATTACATTTTAGTAGTATTGCAACATGTTTTTGTTGGGTCCACTAGTGTTATTCAGGTTTTCTTGGTAGCACAGAAAAATATTGAGTATTTGTCGTGGAATGATTTGGTATCAAATGTGTGCATGTATTCGCATGGTGGATACTGGGCTCAGGTATGATGATTTGTATGTTATATGGAGTTCAGATGTACAGGCTATGTTGTGATGTGTGAATTCAGACTGGTTCTCTTAGTGTTGGGTGATTTTTAACTATTGCATTAGGGGTTACGCCAAAAATTCCACGGGTTAAGTGGTGAAGTGCGTTAGAATATGTTTTAGCATAATGAATTATATTTCAAAGAACCAGCAGACTGCTGGGAATGAGTGATTTCTTAATTGGGAATTTGTGATAGCTATCAGTGCAGAGGTTGCTATCATTGATCCAGTTCCGTTATTAGGGGACTTTTGGGATGCATTTCTTGTGGTTAGATATATCGCCAGACGAGATTGTGGATTTCGATATTGATTTGGGGCCGGGCACTATATCGCTCAGCTTCGGCGGGAGTTATAGTAGTGGAAAAAACAATTTCAGGCCTCTTAGTACTGAGTTCGTTGGCAAGCCGATATGGCTACGCATTTAGCTTGAGTTAGTCTAGTTGACCCTGAGTTGTATTGTTGAGGAATAGGTTGAGTCTATCATTATTGAGCTTGTTAGCGATCTGAGGGAAGCTATGAGTTGTTTTTCGATGTTGTGGGACAATGTGATCTGTTAGTTATGGGAACATGTCGTGCGATTCTATTAAGAATTCATAGAGGAAGTCGAGCAGGAAGAGCAATTGAGTATTGCTCGGTATATGGAACATTGGATATGGTCCATCGGGTTGTGTGTCATGTGTTCTATGTTTCACCGTGGGTATAATGAATTGTGTTGGTTTCAGACATCAAATATGCGTGGTTGTTGATTTTGAGCATAGCGGCTTGAGGTGCTTCAAGTATAACAGTGTTGGGACAGGATCGCGCATTGTAGCGAGGCTACATGAGTTATGACCTTTCGGGATAGATTCAGTCATTATATTTCTATGATTTGAAACGGGGTCTCGGCCTTGTAGTGTAATGGTATTGATGAGCTTGAGGTACAACTCTTTCATTTGAGACATTTGTTATGATTTGAGTGTGTTCAGATCATTTCTTACTGGTGCGTGTATTATGCAAAATGTGTCTTAGACTTGTATTGAGGTATCATATCACCAGAGTGGTGTTGGATTCGAGGTGATTATTGGGTTCATTAATGAATACGAACAGATTTAATCTCAGCTTGTTATGAAGATAATATCGAGATTGGACCCGGAAATCTATGGTGATATCAATCAAGGGAGGTGGTTTCAGGAATAGTTGACCTGAGAGATGATTACAATTTATATCGTGTTTCATTCTTCGTTGGCAGTATATGAAAGTGCTGGAATAAGGCTTTAGGTAATACGAGGTTCTCTACCGGCAATTAGTTGCTGGGGACAACTGATGTAAATAGAAGTTATGGTTCCAATTGTTTAGTTTAGGCGGTATATCATATGTTTTCACCTGAGGGTGAAAGTATGTGTTATTACAGCTGGTTCGCGCTTACTCTGAGTACAGATGTGAATTCTGATCTTCTGTATGATTTTTGAAAAGTGCAACATGGTTTTATGGTTTGGTTTATGGATTAAAAGGACTGTGAAAGTTTGGTGGTATTGTGTTATTGGGTCTATGCTAGATAGGGGAACGAGAGATCACCCCGAGTATATGATTGCTAAGATCATTCAGCTACCGGTTGGCTTTTGGAACAACTCTTGATACGCTCGAGGATGAGTGTTTGTTTAAGTTAGGAAGGATGTAATGACCCGACCCATCATCACGCGAGTTACCACCCCGGTTTCCCCATTTTATGCTCTATATATTTCATTTTATATGTTTGGAGAATTTGAAGAAATTCGGATAGAGTTCGGTTAGAAATGAGACAATTAGTCTCTTTATGAGAAAGTTAGTTTGGAAAAGTCAACCGAATGTTGACTTATGAGTTAGAAGGCTCGAAATGTATTTATGATGACTCGACTAGTTTCATGGGATGATTTGTGACTTAGGAGCGCAATCGGAATTGAATTTGGAGATCCGATGTAGAATTAGGCTTGAATTGGCTAAGGTTGGATTTTGGCGAATTCCGGTTGGTAGGTGAGATTTCGATCCGAAAGTCGGAATGGAATTTCGAGAGTTGCAGTAGCTCCATTAGGTGATTTTGGATATGCGTGCAAAGTTTCAGGTCATTCGGAGGTGTTTAGGTAGGAATTTAAATCAAATGCAAGTTTCGGAAGTTTTAGTTTAACTTAGGCTTGAATCCATGGTAATTCGATGATTTTGATGTTTATGATAGTGTTTTTATGTTACGAGCAAGTTTGAATTAAGTAATAGAACATATATGTGCATTTGGTTGAGGTCTTGAGGGCCTCAGGGTGATTTTGGATGGCTAATGAGGAATTTTGAACAAGAAAGTGCAACAGACAATTTGCAGAGGAATTTTACTCTATGTGATCGCATAGAAGGCCTAGAGAGGGTGCTTAGACTTGCTCTATGCGGTCGCATGAGATGGTCTGCGATCGCATAGATATGGGGGATGGTTCAGTATAGTCGCGTGGGTTTGTATGCGATCGCGTAGTAGGAGGATGCTGCTATGCGATCACAAAGAGCCTTCCGCGATCGTGAAGAGAAATTTGAGGGCTTGGATTTTTGGCCTATGCGATCGCAGGGGTAGTGATGTGATCGCGTAGGGATCGCTACAGTAGTCGGACATAATATTTTAAAACCCTTTGGTCTGCGACCCACATCATTTTCCACCATTTTTACTCTACTAAGAGAGCTTTTTGACCGATTTGAAATGGGTTTTCAACAGGTATTGATTGGAGGTAAGTCTCTTGACTAGAAAACATCATTTTATGGAAGAATCAACATTCAAATTCATGAAAGTGGGTAGCAATTGTGAAGAACTAGGGCTTGGCTTTTGAAAACAAAATATTAGGATTTGAAAGGTCATTTGAGCTATGTTTTTGGAAAACTTTATATGTACAAACTCGTGGCGAGACCAGGAATCCGTTGGTGTGATTTTTGGAAGTTTTCGAGAAGTGGGCCCAGGGCTCAGGTTTTACCAACTTAGTGAATTTTAGTACTTTTCGAGTATTTTTATTGGGTTATGTTTCTTTAACTCATATTTATGTATTCATTTTGATTTTTACTAGATACGATGCGCGAGGAGGTCGATACGAAAGGAAAAGGCATTTTGGACCTGTCTACGGCCGGTTAGAGGTGAGTAGTTTGTATAGATGATTGCCTGAGGGTTTGAAACCCCAGTTTATCACATTGTGACGCTATATTAGGGCGTGACTTGCACCCCATGGCAGGTGCGAGATTGTTTATGACTGGGGATTGTGACTTGGTTTATCCCGAACAAGAATGTTTCTATATTGGTGACTGATACGCACCCTGTATGGAATATATATGGGCTTATTGCCATGTTTGGGTCCTTGTGTCTATCTGTAGCATCCTCAAAGGATGAATATAATTGTGATAGCATGCTTTGTATAATCATTGATCTCAATCCTGTGTTTAATCACTGTTATGTAATGCTAAGCCGCTTTACTGAAGTTAAATATCTAAAGTATATCTTTCTTAATAAATTGGAAACTGGGAAATTAATAGAATCTGTTGCGTGACTCATATGCATAATGTGGACTGAGTATGGATCGGGCTGCACGCTGGAGTAATGATATGATGATATTGCGCTTGGGCTATAGGAGCCCCACGGGAGTCTGTACACACCCCCAATGAGCACCGTTGAAGTTAAATGGATCAGGTTGTACGCCACAGGGAGTTTGTGTGCATTGCATTGCATCCGTGCATTATATTTGACTAATAATATTTGAAGTTGTTTTGTTGTTGGTTTGTAGTAAGGTGTCGGACTATTAGTTTTAGCTTTACTTTGTGGCATTTCATGGACTTCTTATCTTCAGACATTTTATATGTTTATTACTCACTGAGTCGGTAGTACTCACCCCTACTCCTTGCACCTTGTGTGCAGATTCAGGTGCACCAGAGGCTTGGCTGAGCTAGTTGCTATTTCAGAGTTTATTTGGAGTTATCGAGGTAGCTACCTGACGTTCGCAAGACCCAACTCCTCCCCTATCCCTTTATTATTTTTCGCAGTTTTGATCAATTGTAGTATTAGAGCTTTATTACTCTGTATTGTTAGCGACTCTAGACTCATGACCCCAAGGTCTTTGGGAGCTTATTTAGTTTAGCTTCTATCTATCAGTTAAGATTTTAGATTTATTGTTGACAATAATATTCAAGTAATTGGTTTGAGCTTCATGCTCGGGATGAGAGTGTAAATGATCAGGCTTCCCTAGCAGTTTTGTTGGGCGCCATCACGACTGGGATTGGGGTTTTGACAGATACACATGAAATGATGTAAAGCCCTTTAAGCATGATTTCTACTTGGTAAGGCAAACAGATTAAAATGTAAAGTCCTATAAGCATGAATTTTACCTGTATTACCCCATAAGCATGTAGCTACCTATTCCTTTCACTAATTACCCCAATATTTGTTTACAAGTTATTACAGACATTTGAATGAATTACATAAGTAAATAAAAAAAAATAAGAAGCTATTCTATAGGGAGACTTCAATTAGGCCCAAATTTCCAAAGCCTTCAATAGCCTCAAATGCCCAAGTTTCGTAGACAGTGTCATAGTCTAGGTGCATCAAAGTTCCCGAAGGATCTCAAGGATACCGGGCAGTGCTTACACCTAAACTTGTTAACCAAAATTGAATAAGTGCAGTGTGGAAGGGCCAATCTCAGTATGCTAGATTTGAGAGGAATCTCAAGAGGATCCCAAGGCAGTACACTTACTAGAGGGGGCATAACATATTGACTTAGGAGTAGAGTGAAAGTACTTGGCACAAGTTGGAAGGTTTTGATGGAAAACTGAATTAAATGGAAGTTTCTTGGAAAATAATTCAGTAAATCAACAGAGACAGTATGAAAATATATTGGAGTAGTGAACAAAATTCCAAACACAACACATTTAAGATAGGTTCATACACAGCGAGGAGTTACAAAACCAAATAAAGTTTAGTAGTCACAAACAGGGGTCAAGGGATTTGGGGATACATAGAACACCTGATTGCAAACACATAATCAAGCAAAGGTCTAGGAAATTGTATAGATATGCTCAGAAAAAGCTGACCAGACACAGTCACAGAACCAGATATAAAGAACAAACTTACATATAAGGAGATAGGGATTTAGGGATACATGGAGCACATGGTGGTAAACACATAACATGTAAAGATAATAGGTGCATACATGTTCAGAAACAACACGGGGGGGGGGGGTAATATACTCATCTTAATGAAGGGGAGTACATAACATGCTAATAGCGTAAACATCAACTACAAGTTTTACAACAAAATCATAAATAAAAACCAGACTAGAAATATGATGAACTGAAGCAATAAGATAACCATATTGTTGGTGGAACTTAAATTGAAACTAGAACATACCAGTAAAGAAGACAGTACACAAAGTGAAAGAGCAGAAGAGCATAATGGTTAGCCTTGGCTTGTAGTCGGGTAACTTAGAATAGTAGAAACTATCTCAAAGGAGAGCATAAAGTTTATGTGTGAGAGAAAGGGAGAGATTTTGAACCAAGAGTGTTCGTGTGATTGTGTTAACAAGAGAGCGTGTATATATTGTTTGAAAGTAGGTAGCAGATAAGGTAAAAAATCAAAGTTCACTAGTAATTAGGGGGACTCGGAATCAATCAGTCACAAAACAAGGTACGTACTCCCTTTTTAATTAAGGAGTTAATTTCAAGTAATAAACATGTAACAAATAAGCAAGGGAATTGTATAAGGCTGACCATAGCTAATAAGAAAATATTTTTAGCATAGTACAAGTACACAATTCATAATAGAGGCTAGGTCCAGCATATTTCAATCAAGAAAAAGACTTAAGAAATCAATTAGTAGCATAATTAAAACGCAGAATAAGGTTAGAAAATATTCTACAAGGTTAAAAATTAGTAGAGATATCATGCAAAATCAGTGAAAGATTAGTCACAGATATTCAAGGTTCCAAAAATAGAAAATAGCACTGATTTAGAACAACTTTACAAGAACAAGCAGATAGCAAGCAAAAAACCAAAACTCTAAGAGGTCGAGTAGGATAAGAATCAAATATAAATTGGGGATTCATGTAGAGCATAGTCTGAATTATTAGAACAAGCATGATATAGGTAGGAGAAGTGAAGAATCAGAAATATTGGTGAACAAAGTAGGAAAAAATAACACAATAGGCAGAGATAACCATATCTAGGAACTTTAACAAGAAATCATAGGGTAAAATCATAGAATCGTTGAAACATATGGATTAACTGAACATGTTAGCAAAACAAAACTCAGAAACCCAATATTAAATCTAAGAAATTGAGGTTTTCAACATAGGCGAGTTCGTAAGGGAGTAAAATAATAGAATCAGTCAAAATATGCAAGAGATAGAAGTTTTAAACATAAAGAATCGGTTTTAAAAAGTTATAAAATAAGTTCCAAAAACCCTAATTTGAGAAGAAGAAAAAAATAGTTTGAAATCGATGATTCTTGAAAAGGTTACAAGGATAGTGTAGAACATCAAAGACATAGACTCAAATCGTTTAAAAATTGTATTGATCTAGGAGTTGTAAGAAAATGATTTAAAATATATATTTAGCATTTTAAAATTTTAAAAGGTTGATTTTGTGCATATAAACGTAATTATACATTAAATAGGTTAATATTGCAATTATATACAATTTAGTTTTAAAAATACAAAAATATAATTATAAGAAAGAATAAAAATATTTTAACCATATATTGGCATAAATATAGAAATTATATGATTAAATCATCACAACAATAATTTGATTGATAATTATTGGAGATTTTATGAATAAAAGGGAAGGAAATTAATCAATTTAAATCCTTAAAATTATGGAAAATTTATAAAACCTTGTGAATGCCTATATATGCATATATATGCTATTTTTAAGGTATTTAAGTATATAAAAAATATAAAAACAAAATTGGGTATCTACAGCTATCCCTCTTTACTCGAGAAGGATGAAAGAGTTTTCGGGTAGATAAATGATGGCCAATTTTGACCGGACGGTATGCTTTGAAAGACAGTGGCCGTACTACAGTCTCCAAGCTGCCTACATATCCATGATTTTACAAGAATCGGGCCATGTGTAGTTCTGGATTCATCTACAGAATACGCCGATGAAATTACTGCAAGAACAGACACGCGATGCGGAAGAGGCTATGGTGAGCGATTAAAACTCGGGACAGTTGAGGGAACTGGAATAAGATTGCTACTACTTTGATAGCGGTTGCTTACTAGTTACCTATAAATAAAAAATGCTACAAATGTGTATTTGCAAAATTTTAAACATGATACAAATTCCCTTTGGACCATGAAGGTTGTCTTCGGGCAGTTAAAGATGATGTCCTTGGGCCATGAAGTTCTGGTCCATGACTTGTTTAGTGAGGGATTTGCATGCCATGAAATGATGTTCTCAGGCCATGACAATGGTGCCTCCGAACCATGACGCCTTTGAATAATGATATGCAGTAATATGATGTTAACAAGACAAGGCTTAGTCTTGTGAATGGAGGGCAGAGCTTAGCCCGATCGAAAAACAAATAAATAGTACTTAAAAATAGAGAAATATTTTTCCAAAGAGGGACATTGCTTGGTTCGATGCAGACGGCCAAGGATTCGCCTCATGTAAATATGGAGGCAAGGATTAGCCTCATGGAGTCAACTATTAGACTCATGCAAAAGAGGGAGTCAGGGATTATACTTGTACAAGTATCGAGGCAAGGATAGACTCATGCAAGTATAAAGGAAAGGATTAGCCTCATGCAAGTATGGAGGCAAGGATTAGCCTCGTGCCAGTATGGAGCCAAGGATTAGCCTCATACAAGTATGGAGACAAGGATTGGCCTCATGCAGGTACGAAAGCAAGGATTGGCCTTGTGCAAATAAGGAGACAAGGATCAGCCTCATACAGGATGGAGTTAAGCATTAGGTTCATGCAAATGGGGAGGCAAGGATTAGCGTCGTGCAGGATGGAGTCAAGGACTAAACTCATGCGAATTGGGAGGCAAGGATTAGCCTCATGGATGATGGAGTCAAGGATTAGACTCATGTGAATGGGGAGGCAAGGATTAGACTCATGTAGGATGGAGTCAAGGATTAGACTCATATGAATGGGGAGGCAAGAATTAGCCTCATGCAGGATGGAGTCACGGATTAGACTCATACGAATGGTAAGGTAAGAATTAGCCTCATACAGGATGGAGTCAAGGATTAGACTCATGCAAATGTGCGGGATAAGGATTAGTCTCATGCAATGAGAAAGAAGCAAATAAGTGTATTGTATGTCTTAGCTGGAGATGTATTCGGTGATTGATAGCCATATTGCTACGTGGATGTTACCGTTACGTCAGACGTGACTGCGTTTAGAGAAACATTGTAAATTTTATGAGGGGAAGGTTGGTTCGTGCTTCTGTTGGTAGGCTTTGTTTTGCTTCGTTATGAATGCCTTTCGAGTTCCCTTGGGTGATACCTAACTGTAATGGGAACAGAGTTTTCAAAATATGCAACTATTGATGAAAAATAGAGTTATTATTAAAAAACCACGGTGAAATATCACATTTTTATGGATGAACTTGCGACTGTTACACATTTCGGAGGCATTGCAACTCTCTCATATCGGAATTTTGAGGATCCTCCTCAAAATTCTGCCCCACTTTGGTCGATGATCTCAGATCGTTGGCAGACAATAAGCCTTATTGAACCTTCTTTGAAAATTTGAGAATCCTTAAAATCCTACCCCAATTTCCTAAATGATTTTGGATTGTCTGATATATGTTGGCGTTGGCCAGGCTTGCTCCAGAATTTTGAGGGTCCTCCTCAAAATTCAGCCCGAGTTTCTAATCTTGGGTAGAAATCACAATTTTATTATGATATGACCGAACCCATAAGGATGCATTCGTATCCCATCGTTAACGGGAATCAGGTCAAGCATAGTTCAATTACATCAGATAAGGAAATATAAAACAATCCAAGCATAATATCTTTTGACTGCATCTAAATTGATTCATTTTGGCTAGATTTCCCTGTCCATTTCTATGAGTATGAGTGCTCCTCTTGTTAGTACCATGTGAACCATGTACGGACCTTGCCGGTTGGGAGAGAATTTCCCTTTGGCTTCATTTTGATGCGGAAATATTTTCTTCAATGCCAGCTGCCCTGGCGCGAACTGCCTTGGTTTGACTCTTTTGTGGAAAGCGCTGGACATTTTGTTCTGATAAAGTTGTCCATGACATACTGCGTTCATCCTCTTTCCATCGATAAGGTCCTATTGTTCAAAGTGACTTCTTATCTACTCTATGTCGCAGAGTTCAGCTTCTTGTATTATTCTTAGAGAAGGAATCTCCACGTCGACTGGGATGACAGCCTCAGTACCATAAACCAACATGTAGGGAGTTGCCCCGGTTAATGTGTGAACCTTAGTACAGTATCACAATAAAGTAAAAGGTAGCTTCTCATGACATTGTTTGTGGTTCTCTACCATTTTTCTTAGTATCTTATTAATATTTTTGTTGGGGGCTTCTACGACTCCATTCATCTAAGATGTGTAGGCTTTGGAATTCTTGTTCTTGATTTTGAAAGCTTCACATATAGCTTTCATTTATATCACAGTTGAGGTTGGTGGAATTTTTAGTAATAATGGACTCGGGAACTCCGAATCAGTAGATGATACGGTCCTTAACAAAATATGCGACGACCTTCTTTGTTACAGCTTTGTAAGACGCAGCTTCGACCCATTTTACGAAATAATCGACGGTGACCAGAATAAACATGTGACTGTTTGAAGCACTAGGCTCAATTGGACCAATAATATTCATTCTCCAGGTGGTGAATGGCCAAGGTAAGCCTGTTGCAGTGAGCTCGTTTGGTGGCACTTTTATCATGTCGGCATGCACTTGACATTGAAAGAATTTGCGGACATACGAAACGCAATTTGTATCCATGGTCATCTAGAAATAACCTACCATGAGTATCTTCTTTTCCAAGACGAAACCATTCATGTGGGGACCACATATCCCATCATGCACATCCTCAAGTAGCTTAGAAGCTTCCTTCACATCAACACATCTT
This sequence comes from Nicotiana noctiflora, assembly GCA_032618575.1. NCBI lineage: Eukaryota > Viridiplantae > Streptophyta > Magnoliopsida > Solanales > Solanaceae > Nicotiana > Nicotiana noctiflora. The sequence goes on along the minus strand of JASVEL010011479.1, from coordinate 93,662 downwards.
AGTAGACCCAAATCAGAAGTTCTTCTGAATAAGTTCCCTCTGTTGTGGAAGAAGTGGTTTGATAGTCTCCGGAGCATGCATTTCTGAGTGTGACTTGTATGCTCCGTGTATTCTCTTTTTGATAAGTATTCTTTGATGTCATAGAACAAAGGCTTTCCATCCGTTTCTTCCTTAACATATGCACAATACTCGGGCTGATTGTGGATCCTCACCGGAATAGGATCAATATTTTTCTTATCTGGATGTTGTATCACGGATGACAAAGTGGCCAATGCTCGACAAACTCGTTCTGAATTTTGGGTGCATGTCGAAATTCTATCTTTGTGAAACTCTTTCTCAACTCCTGCACATGGTAAAAATATGGCAATATCATCGAATTCTTGGTGATCCACTCTCATTGTACCTGGTGCATAAGCAAATCTGAATCACCGATTACCAGCAGCTCCTGAACATTCATGTCGACTTCCATATTGAGTCCTAGTATGCAGGCTTCACACTCTGCCATGTTGTTAGTGCAGGGAAATCTGAGTTTTGCAGATATCGGATAGTGCTGACCAGTCTCTGATGCCAAAACTGCTCATATGCCCACTCCTTTGAAATTTGCGGCTCCACCAAAAAACATCCTCCAACAATCATATGTTTCAGTAATATCTTCTCCCACGAATAATACCTCTTCGTTCGGAAAATACATTTTCAATGGTTCGTGTTCTCCTCCCACCGGGTTTTCAGCAAGGTGATCTACCAATGCTTTTCCTTTGACCACTTATAGAAGGCCCGAGTATGTGAATTCTGCCAAGCTACCTATCACGCCCCGAACTTGGGCCTGGATGTAACACGACACTCGGTGTCTGACTACATGTGATCGAGCGAACCAACTGGCTGGCTGAATCAAAAAGTGATATCATAACACACTAAATGTGGAAGATAAACTAACACATGCTGATATACTAAAAATCTGAATGATAAAATCAATGTACGGAAATACTAATACAACTCTGAAACATATTTGCAGCCAACATAGCTTAACATGAAAAACCTGAGGCTCTGTCTAACTATCACTCTAGTCTATGAAGCCTCTAATGAAGTACTAAAAATATTGACTGCATGTAAATACTGAAAGACCATAAAGTAATGATAATGCCCCGAAAGAATTGGGGATCACCAAAAAACTGGTACTAGAACCCTAACGCTCTAAATCATCAACCTATAAATCATTACCATATGCAAGCCCCGAGCAAAAGGGACGTCAATACATTTGAATTGCACTGGTATGTAAAGCAATTGAAAGAAAGATTATAAATACTGAAACTGAAACTAAGTCGATAATTAAGAATTGATAATTGATAACTGAAATAATAACTATTGAAACTGAAACAAAAATGATTATTGATAACTGAACTGATAACTGGTAAAATAAATGACGATTAGTAACTGAAATGATAATTGATAACTAAACTGAACAAAGGAAGTAAGGATATGAATACTCCCTCTTCTGAATGATGAATAACCTATTTATCTGTTCAAATAAAATGCGGCCTCAGGCCCAATATATATATATATATATATATATATATATATATATATATATATATATATATATATATATATATATATATATGTATGTGTGTGTGTGTGTGTGTGTGTGTGTGTGTGTGTGAATGTGTGTGTGTGTGTCTGTGTCTGTGTCTGTGTGCGTGCGTGTGGGTGTACAACTACGGCCTCGGGACCAAGTATACATATACATAACTATGACCTCAGGTCCAAAATACATAAAGCATAAACTAGGGCCTTAGGCCCAATTAAGCATAAAGCACAAACAACGGCCTCATGACTAAAGATGCATAAAGTATAAGCTGCGGTCATAGGCCCAAAGATGCATAAAACATAAATTGCAGCCTCGGGCCCAAATATGCATCAAGCATAAAATGCGGCCTCAGGACCAAATACAGGTGTTCAACATTTAGGAACTGAGAATCAAACAGCAATACATGATTATGAAATACTGAATCATACTGAGTTATATGATACTGGAATATTGGATTATACTGAGTTACATAACACTAGAATACTAGATCACACTGAGTTGTATAATATTGGAATACTAGATTACACTGAGTTATATAATACCGGAATACGGAATGGGACTAAGTTGAAACATGTATTGTTGAACTGATTATGAACACTAAAACTTCCATTGTTTAAGGAATACTAAGTAATCTATACTAAGACTTGAGAGGCATCAAACCCAAGTCTATATTGAATACACATTAAGCTCACAATGTTCAGAATGAAAGTGGTAAACGAGTTATGAAGCTAGAGAAAAGAAGTTCTATAACTATTCAAGAAACTAGGCTAAACTATATTTCTAAGGCAATTAGTAATGTCGTAAAAGAAACGTAGTGTAGGGAGAATCACTAACATTACCAAACATAGAAAGTTAGCCTCACATACCTTATCTTCCTGCTTTTCAGCATAATACAACATTCTCCAACCCTTTGAACTTTAATTTATATCAATACAAGTCAAAAGGATTCCAAATTAGCAACAATAGTCATGTTTTGGTCACTTGGGCATTTTATCAAACACTCGGTGGCATAAAGCTTCATAGCCCTTAGTTAACGATGTCTCTACACCCAATAATCCATTATTTTGCTCCTAGATAAATTCTAAAGTCTCAAATGGTTATAATCAACATTATTCTTTATCACTTATAAGGTAATCAATACCTATAACCAATCATAACCAACAAAAAACCCAAACCTATCATCGTTCATGATTTTCTATCAAACCCATCCACTCATATCTCATGAACTAGAGTCTATAATCATTAATTCAATGATAGAATCAATTAGAAGGTGAATATATTACCTTTTTGAAGTTCAATCTCCTTGAATTCAAGTTCGAGGGTTTCTTCTCTCAACAGTGATGTCTCAACCGAATATCTAATGATATGGAAGGTTTAACCATGTTAATAAGATATAGGAAAAATGAAATTAACTTAAAATAACCATTATAACCTACTTTGGGTGCTGGAGGAACCCTTAAGAGTTAGGTTTTTGAGAGTTTTCTTTTCGAGAGCAAGTTTTTATATTGGGGGACAAAATATGGCTAAAATAATGACTTCCCAAGTCGGCCACCGTATCCCAGCAGGGCTACCATGGTCTCGACCCCGATAAATCACTGGGACATTGCCTCACCACTGCGGTCGCAGTAAAATGCGGCAGGAATGCGGTGGTTACACACCATTCAGTAAAACGGGCATAACTATTTGCACAGAGCTCCGTTTGGGATCCACAATATATCGTTGGAAATATATTTCAATGGCCTATACCTTTTATGATTTTACGTTTCCCAAATTCCTTATATATTTTCACTGAACCGTGATGCAAGATATACCTTCTACAAACTTAGTCGATTTTGTTAAATCTTATGCACCTCACTTTCCATCTTGATTTTGAAACAACTATTTTCACCCATAATCATCTTGATAGGACTTCATATGTCCAAAATATAACTTTAATACTCCTTTAACTCATTCATACCTAATCTGAATATGCAGGGTGTTACACTACCCAGAGACTCTGCGGGCTCGGGATGGTGTGGCGATCCAGTTCCTGATAACGGTTCCCTTCTCCATAGTTTGAATAGTGAGGCCTTCTTCCTCCTCCTCCTCAATTATGGCACTGCAATCCATGTCCTCATCCTCCGAGAACAAATTCCTCAATCTTGCTAGTGCTTCTTCTTCTACGGTCCCCTATATTGTATCATCTTGGTGAAAAGCTTGTTCCAAACGTAGCACTGGCAGCTCAAGTGAGTAGTATGGTTTGCGTCATAGAGGTGACCAATCATTGTATTCTTCCCATGTGTATTGATATCCGAGCCCAAATGTGGTACCATGATCTTTTAGCCGTATTGGTTTAGTGATACCTTAGAGGTTCTTTCCTAATCCTTTGCGGGGTTCAAATCTATACGGTGATAATATACTTTCTATCTTGTTACTCCACCACTTGTCCTTCTCAACAGCATTGACCCGTTCAATATAATGGTAGGTTTCCCCTCCTAGCCTTCTTCTATGTCCAATTGTCGGGATGGTCTGACTAGTGGAGATGGGGTTACTTCCATCTCCATAAATGATTACCTCGTGGCGATTCCATTCAAACTACATGGCTTGATGTAGTTTGGAAGGCACGGCTCCAGCAGCATGGATCCAATGCCTGCCCAGAGAACAATATATGAGGCTGGTATGTCAAGTACTTGAAATTTAATGTCGAACCAAGTTGACCCTATTTTCAAACAAAGGTTGATTTCCCTGATCGTGGCCTTTTGGGACCCATCGAAAGCCTTCACCTTCATGCTTCTTGATTGTATCTCAAGGAAACCTTTGCCCAACCTTTTCAGAATGTCCAATATACCTTTTCAGATTGTCGAAGAACTCTACCCATTCCTTGGCACTTTTTGGCTAAGCAAATCTATCTGGAATATAAGTCATCTGCTTGGGGTGATGCAAAGCAATGTGATCGTTCCAAGCCCTTCACAGGAATTCTTGCCGATAGTGGCCCTTTTGGAAATGCTCCACCAACCACAACTGCAGTAATAAGTTGCAGCCCTCAAAATTATTTACCCCTCTTTAACAATGCTCCAAAGCCCTATAGATGTCGACTATAATCATGGGGACTATGGTATACGCCTGTCCATTAATCCCTTCCATCAAAGTCTTTGGAACTGAAGCTAACCTAGTGTGAATTCTTCCCTTTTTCATTGGGAACATTATCATGCCTAGGAAGCACACAATGAATACAAATACCTTGTGGTGGATATGACCCAAAGAAGTGAGTAATATCTCATCATGGTAGGTGTGGAAAGATTTGCTATGGGTCATACCTCTTGTACAGGTATTTGAAAGGTGTATAAGATTCCTTCAAACAAACTAAGTCGACATTCTTCTTCAATCCCATCATCTTTAAAAATACTCTGCCTATAGTGGTGTCATAGCTATGTCGTCGAAACGAAACACCACCCTCTCACTATCCCAAAATAAGGTGGCAGCCTCAATCAGTTTGTTGTTTGGTTCAATATACAGAAAGGAGGGCAGGTTACCTAGGTACTTCCTCACATGTTTCTTGTCACTTGAGGAAAGGTCCTCCCACCAATCTGGATATAATGATGGGATCTTTCTAACCATACCGAATCTAGGGACCTTATGCTTCATTTCCTGCAAAACAAAAGGCTAGACTTACCCCCCACAAAATTCGACTATTTATACATTTGTGATCAACATATCAGCATTTAGTTCTCCAAATTAATGCACAGAATGTGGTTGTGTCTGTTGGCATTATGGAAAACCCGATGGACTTTCGATAAGGCTTATCTTAAAGGATCATTATACGTACAACATAACTGATTCGACTAGGTTTGACCGTGAAATATGCATAATTTTCACTAGAGTAAGGTTTTTATGGGGTTTTAGAATAGTACCCTTGAGTGGACAATTCGAAGTGGAAGGCACAGAACCATCAACTGCACCGATGACCGACTGGTTTTACCACAAATAAGCCTTTCCAAATTTAAAGATAGTAAATAGAAAGAGTATAACCACTCATTAAAGCGTTGATATAGGATTTGATACGCACAGGTGGAATATGATGTGGATCATGATTTATGCAGAAGTTAATAACACGTAGTCAAGTATTTGCACATAAGGAAAAATAAATACAGTATTTAAATAATTGAAAGATGGTTACAGGAAAAGGAAACAAAAAGACAAGTCAGTTTCAAGAATAAAGAACAATAAATGCTTAAAAGGAAACAGACAGTCAAATTAAAATAAGGGAAGAGGGTTTGGGATAAAGCATGATTGGACTAATTCATAAGAGCAAGTTCATTTTGGTAAGAGCCTAATTATCCCCAGCAGAGTCGCCATACTGTCGCATCCCTTTTTTTCCCTCATCACAAGGAGATGTCCGGGTTTCGATATTCCATGGGGTGTGATAACTCTTTTCCTTTTGGAAATTAGGTATTTGAAGAGTCACCACGTAACGAGTTATGGTCCGTTAGGGCACCTAGAGTTATTAACTCTTGGATTGGTTTGCATTACCAGAGATTAGGGTAAGGGCTCGAAATAACCTCGAGGAAAAGGTGTTAGACACCCCTCTTGGTCCATAGTTATGGGTCCCGGCCAAGATTATATTCATAATTTAGTCCATATAAATAAATAGTTGAATCAAATAGGTTGCAAGTAAAGAACGTTAAGTAATAGGATAGAGATTTTTTAAACAAGTTGTAAACAAAGGTTTTAAGTAGAAAAAGGAATTTTGGTAAAAGGAGGAGTCCTAGGTTGGTTAGCCAATAGGATCACCCCACATAATGTCCGGTAAACACTCCTCGATGAGCGGCTACGCGTGACATTAACACGTAGTTATCATATCCCATATATACCTTTCCCATCCCCTTAATGGTCATGCAAAGCAAGTGTTGGGTCAATGATCTCTCTTTCTTGTTGTTACTCGTCCCTTCTTAATGGTCCTGGAAGGATTTAGGACCTCTACTTATAAAGTGGTTCTAGACAGACCCATAAGGTTTTAAAGGTGAAAGTTCTAAGGCCAAAAGCAAAACAATTAGGACTTTTAGCACATAAAAGGGAGCAATTAAAGGCTCAAAGTTTTCTCCTCAAATAAAGCACATAAATAGCATGACTCAAGGACAATTAAGGGATTTTCATTAAACAGTATCTTGAGGCAGGATGTATAGGTGAATATGCAGAAAACAAGCAATTTATTTTATAAACTCGGGAGTAATGACCCTAGAAGTTTCCTATTGGTTTTTTAAAGCATGTTAGGATCAGAAAAACATTAAGTCATAGAAACAGTTTCAGGATTGCAAGTTTTGAAAATGCCCTACAGGCTTGCCTATATGCGGAATACTTATGACTACATTGTATAGTAAAACAGGGCAGATTTTAAAACAGTCTTTTAAATCCCTGTGGGCATGCTGTCTAATAACATATTAAGGTAGTTTTTAAAGGAACTCATTTCAGGGAAATATAAACCAGTTAACTAAACCAATTCAGAAGTGAACTAAACGTTAACCAGATTGAGTTATTTAAACTAAACCTAGGCAAAATCCATAGGCACGATTTGATATTTTTCCCTATAGGAATGATATTTAAGTTTAATACTGATTTGAAAGACTTGATGGAAACATACAAAAAAACTTGTTATAACAAAATCTGGACTAAACCCTATAGGCATGGCATCTATTTTTTAAGCTGATTTTAAGACCTGCATACATGATTTCTATTACGGAATTATTTGCAACCTATGTGCATGATTTCTAGCATGGTGAGATAAACATGACAAGATGTAAAGCCTTTCAAGCATGATTTCTACTTGGTAAGGCTACCCATCCCTTTCACTAATTGCCCCAATATTTGTTTACAAGTTAGTACAGACCATATGAATGAATTACATAAGTAAAGAGAAAAGAATAAGCTATTCTATAGGGAGCCTTCAATTAGGCCCAGATTTCCAAAGCCTCCAATCGCCTCAAATGCCCAAATTTCGTAGATAATGTCATAGTCTAGGTGCATCAAAGTTCCCTAAGGATCTCAAGGATCCCGGGCAGTGCTTACACCTACACTTGGTAACCGAAATTGAATAAGTGCAGTGTGGAAGGGCCAGCCTCAATATGCCAGATTCAGAGGGATCTCAAGAGGATCCCAAGGTAGTACACATACGTGAGAGGGCAAAACTTATTGACCTTGGAGTAGAGTGAAGGTGTTTGGCACAAGTTGAAAGGCATTAATGGAAAAACTATATTAAAAGGAAGTTTGTTTGAAAATAATTCAGTAAAACAACAGAGACAGTTTGAAAAGAGATTGGAGTAGGGAACAAAAGTACAAACACAATACCATTAAGATAGGTTCATATACAACGAGGAGTCATAGAACCAAAGCAAGTTCAGTAGTCCTAAACAGGGGTGAAAGGTTTTGGGATTCATACAACACCTGATTGTAAACACATAATCAAGAAAAGGTCTAGGAATTGGCATAGATATGCTCAAAAACAGCCAACCAGAAACAATCACAGAACAAGACATAAAGAACAAACTTACATACAGGGTGATAGGGCTTTGGGGATACATGGAGCACATGGTGATAAATACATAACAGGTAGAGATAATTGGTGCACATGTTTAGAAAAACCACATGGGGGAGGGGGGTAATATACTGATCTTAAGGAAGGGAGTACATAACATGCTAATAACGTAAACATCAACTACATGTTTCACAACAAAACCATAAATAAAAGCAGACTAGAAACATGATGAACTGAAGCAATAAGAGAACGATATTGTTGTTTGAACTTGAATTTAAACTAGAACATACCAGTAAAGAAGACATTAAGCAAAGTGAAATAGCAGAAGAACATAATGGTTAACCTTGTCTTGCAGCCGGCTAACTTAGGATAGTAACAAATAGCACAAAGGAGAGCAGAAATTTTACGTGTGAGAGAGAGAGAGCTTTTGAACCAAAAGTGTTCATGTGTTTGTGCTAACAAGAGAGCGTGTATATATAGTTTGAAAGAAGGTAGCAAATAAGGTAAAAAATCAAAGTTCTTCAGTAATTAGGGTGACTCAGAATCAATCAGTCACAAAATCAAGGTAAGTACTCCCTTAAATTTAACTTCAAATGGTAATAAACATGTAACAAATAATGAATGGAATCGTATAAGGCTGAGCATAACTAATAAGGAAATATTTTAGGCATACTACAAGTACACAACACGTAATAGAGGCTAGGTCCATCATATTTCAATCAAGGAAAGGACTTAAAAATCAATTAGTAGCATAATTGATCGTAAAATAAGGTTAGAAAATATTCTACAAGGTTAATAATCAATAGAGATATCATGCACAATCAGTGAAAGATTAGTCACAAAGATTCAATGATCTAAAAATAGAAAATAGCACTGATGTAGCAGAACTTTACAAGAACAAGCACATAGCAAGCAAAAAACCAGAACACTAAGAGGTCGAGTAGGACAAGAATCGTATATAAATTAGGGATTCATGTAGAGCATAGTCTGAATTAGTAGAACAAGCATGATACAAGTAGGGGAAGTGAAGAATCAGAAACACTGGTGAACAAAGTAGGGCAAAATGACATAATAGGTAGAGTTAACCATAGTCAGGAACTTTAACAAGAAATCATAGGGTAAAATCACAGAATCATAGAAACACATGGATTAACTGAACACGTAATCAAAACCAAACTCAAAAACCCAAGACTAGAACTAAGAAATTAGGGTTTCAACATAAGCGAGTTGGAAATGGAGTAAAATAGTAGAATCAATCGAATTATGCGAGAGATAGAGGTTTTAAACTTAAAGATTTAGTTTAAACAGAGTTTTAAAAGAAGTTTCAAAAACCCTAAGTTGAGAAGAAGGTAAACCCTTTTTGAAATTGATGATTCTTGTAAAGGGTTAAAAGGATAGTGTAAAACATCGAAGAAACAAACTTAAATCATTTAATAATTGTACATATCCAGGAGTTGAATGCAAAAATTAGGGTTTTAGAAGAAATTGAAGTATAGATGAAAGAACATGTCTAAATCTCAAGGATCGTAAAAAGTACAACAGGATTTCGCTTGGAATCATACTGAAGTAGCCAAGAACAGATCATATGGAAAACCCTAAATGCAATTCGTCGTGGCCCAGTGCCCTTAAAGAACTTAGAGAAGGCAAGTGTGGCAATAGAAGAGCCATTGGAGGCTTAGGAGTTGATGAGAGATCACCGGAGAAGATTGGAGAAAGGGAGGTCGGTGGTTGAAGGATCTAGGTTTAGGTTATGTGGCTGAGAGAGGAGAGGAGATGAGAGAATACAAGGGCAGCGAATTTAAAAAAATAAGATAGGGTTAGGGGTCGTTTGGAATAAAAAAGAAAATGGTTAATACGGGCCGTTGATCTGAGAGAACAACGGCCAGGATTTAATTAGGGTTGGGTCGGGTAGGCGGGTTTAGCGCTTAGGTCAGGTAGTTTGGTTAGAAATTGGGCTGGGCTTGGATTTAAATTGGGATGAAATTGAAATGCAAATCTAGCTACAATTTAAATAGCCAATTTTCCCCTATATAATTTATAATAAACAACAACTAATTTCTGGAAAATAGTATTGTACACTAAAATGATTTAAAATATATATTTAACATTTAAAAATGTAGAAGGTTGATTTTATGCATAGTTCTCTGCCGCTGCCGCCGACAGTCAGATCTGAAGATCTCCTAGGATTTGTTGATCTAACACGGTTGATTATCATTATCAATTCAAAAAACCAGACACTTAAATTTCATGGCCATTGGTTTGTAATACGTGAAAAGAGTCTCTTTTAAGACATAATTGGAGCACCTGGCGTTTTGAGGTGTTCCCGAAGTTGATTCAAACTCCCTAGATGGAAGAGTTACAATGTCACTACAAACAGAAGCAAACCAAATATTTTTCAATTGCAATTCAAATGGTTCTTGCTTTATTGGTCAGAATAGGACGAAATATAGAAGAGCATGGCAGTGGAGTCAGAAAAAAATAGCAGTCGTCGCCGTCAGAGAAAAATTTACAGTGATATTTGAAGGTTTCCGGCGAGTTCTAAAAGAAAGAAGAAGGGGTACATACTTTTACAAATGATCTGATGAAAAATTGCCTATTTGTATTAAGTTGTATTCAGGTTTAATCGGTTGTATTTAACTATTTTATTCAGCAGTAGTTAGTTGTATTCAAGTATTTTATACAACTGTATTCAGTTGTATTTAGTTATATTCAACTATTTTATTCAGTATAAGTTAGTTGTATTTTATTGTATTCAAGAGTTTATTCAGCTGTATTCAGTTATTTTTTGTTGTATTCAGGTATTTTATTGAGATGAATTAAGGTGCATTTTGTTGTATTCAACTGTATGATTCAACTGCATTTCTCTTTATTCAGCTATAATCATTATTATGTATCTTTCAAATACAGATTAATAATGGATCATTTTAGTTCATTGAGTTAAATTAGGAGAATATCATGTGATTTTATTTTCTTCCGTTCTTAGAGCATATACATTACTGTATTTAATGTTAATGTCGCTTGAATACAGCTAAATACATATCAAACTTAGCTGGAATTCCATATTTTACGTCTATATTTTTGGTTGTATTAATGAATACAACAACTTAAATACATGAAATACATTGTATAAAAACATAAAAGGTATCTATAATATGTAATATAGCAAAGAATATTTATAAATGATTAATTAGACAAAAAAATGGTACTCTATAAAAAATTCCCGAACTTTAATCTGCTCCGTAGGATGGTTAGCATCAGCCATGATAAACCATAAATCTTGGATTATATAGCCATCCGGGCTCGAAAAATGCCCTCCTAGGAGTTTGCAACGTTACAGGATGGCCCTTTTACAAAGAATTGGGACATTTGGGATTTTCTTAGAGAAAACTACCCTCTATAGCCCCTCAAAATTTTAATAGCCCATGTTTTATCCTACTTACAAAAAATGGCCCATCGGCTCAAATATATTACATATAGTAGCCGAAAGAATGAGTATTACAAGATAAACGCTTGTAGCCCAGTGGTTTGAGCGCTTGTTACCTAAGCTGAGGGTTATGGGTTCGACCCTTGCTTGGCGCAATAGAGCATCATTTTTTTTTGCAATGTATAAATATTGTTTCCTAAGTTTGACAATGTATCTTTGGTGTATATTGAGCATATCTCGAGTGTACTTGTGTATATATTTGTGTGCCCCAAATATATTTTTTATATAGTAATAGTCTATTTTGTATAGTGACACTCTATTTTGTATAGTGACACTCTATTTTGTATATTTTTTGTATAGTGATAGTCTATTTTGTATATGTTTTGTATATTAACAGTCTATTTTGCATATTTTTGTATAGTAACAGTCTATATTGTATAGTGACACTCTATTTTGTATATTTTTTGTATAGTAATAGTCTATTTTGTATAGTGACTGTCTATTTTGTATATTTTTTGTATATTAACATTCTATTTTGTATAGTGACAGTCTATTTTATATAGTAACAACCTATCTTTGTATATTATTTATATAGTAACATTCTATTTAGTATATATAATTGCATAAAATTTGTATATAGAGTGTATCGTGCATCTTGCAATGTATCCATAATATATCATTAATGTATCCCGTGCGCTTGTGTGTATCTAAAGTGTATAGATTATCCTACAAAGTATATATATAAAGCGTATCATGCATTTTACTACATAGTGATGTAGTAAAATGTATATATGAAAGTTTTTTTAGAATTTAATACTGTGTTAAAAATTATGATGATGATAGTTATTGACAATTTATGCCTATTATATAGTAATTATTTGAATGTATGTTTACTCTTTGTATAGGATATTTCATTTAACGAGTAAAAAATATATTATTGCGTATAAATAAACCCATAAAATAAAAATTATATTACTAAAGATATATTACTTTTGAAGATGACCGACTACTTTCATTTAGGTAATTAAGAGTCAACAATAACAATAAATTAAAAATAATTTATATATAAAGTGTATTGTGCATCTTGCAATGTATCCATAATATATCATTAGTATATCGCTAGTGCTTTTATGTTTCCAAAGGGTATAGATTGTTTTACAATGTATCACTTTTATATATATAATGTGTATTGTGTATTTTACTACGTAATGATGTAGTAAAATATCTAAAAGAGAAGACTGAATTTGTTCTAGGATTTGTTGATCTAACACGGTTGATTATCATTATCAATTCAAAAAACCAGACACTTAAATTTCATGGCCATTGGTTTGTAATACGTGAAAAGAGTCTCTTTTAAGACATGATTGGAGCACGTGGCGTTTTGAGGTGTTCCCGAAGTTGATTCAAACTCCCTAGATGGAAGAGTTACAATGTCACTACAAACAGAAGCAAACCAAATATTTTTCAATTGCAATTCAAATGGTTCTTGCTTTATTGGTCAGAAGAGGACGAAATATAGAAGAGCATGGCAGTGGAGTCAGAAAAAAATAGCAGTCGTCGCCGTCAGAGAAATATTTACAGTGATATTTGAAGGTTTCCGGCGAGTTCTAAAAGAAAGAAGAAGGGGTACATACTTTTACAAATGATCTCACGAAAAATTGCCTATTTGTATTAAGTTGTATTCAGGTTTAATCGGTTGTATTTAACTATTTTATTCAGCAGTAGTTAGTTGTATTCAAGTATTTTATACAACTGTATTCAGTTGTATTTAGTTATATTCAACTATTTTATTCAGTATAAGTTAGTTGTATTTTGTTGTATTCAAGAGTTTATTCAGCTGTATTCAGTTATTTTTTGTTGTATTCAGGTATTTTATTGAGATGAATTAAGGTGCATTTTGTTGTATTCAACTGTATGATTCAACTGCATTTCTCTTTATTCAGCTATAATCATTATTATGTATCTTTCAAATACAGATTAATAATGGATCATTTTAGTTCATTGAGTTAAATTAGGAGAATATCATGTGATTTTATTTTCTTCCGTTCTTAGAGCATATACATTACTGTATTTAATGTTAATGTCGCTTGAATACAGCTAAATACATATCAAACTTAGCTGGAATTCCATATTTTACGTCTATATTTTTGGTGTATTAATGAATACAACAACTTAAATACATGAAATACATTGTATAAAAACATAAAAGGTATCTATAATATGTAATATAGCAAAGAATATTTATAAATGATTAATTAGACAAAAAAATGGTACTCTATAAAAAATTCCCGAACTTTAATCTGCTCCGTAGGATGGTTAGCATCAGCCATGATAAACCATGAATCTTGGATTATATAGCCATCCGGGCTCGAATAATGCCCTCCTAGGAGTTTGCAACGTTACAGGATGGCCCTTTTACAAAGAATTGGGACATTTGGGATTTTCTTAGAGAAAACTACCCTCTATAGCCCCTCAAAATTTTAATAGCCCATGTTTTATCCTACTTACAAAAAATGGCCCATCGGCTCAAATATATTACATATAGTAGCCGAAAGAATGAGTATTACAAGATAAACGCTTGTAGCCCAGTGGTTTGAGCGCTTGTTACCTAAGCTGAAGGTTATGGGTTCGACCCTTGCTTGGCGCAATAGAGCATCATTTTTTTTTGCAATGTATAAATATTGTTTCCTAAGTTTGACAATGTATCTTTGGTGTATATTGAGCATATCTCGAGTGTACTTGTGTATATATTTGTGTGCCCCAAATATATTTTTTATATAGTAATAGTCTATTTTGTATAGTGACACTCTATTTTGTATAGTGACACTCTATTTTGTATATTTTTTGTATAGTGATAGTCTATTTTGTATATGTTTTGTATAGTAACAGTCTATTTTGCATATTTTTGTATAGTAACAGTCTATATTGTATAGTGACACTCTATTTTGTATATTTTTTGTATAGTAATAGTCTATTTTGTATAGTGACTGTCTATTTTGTATATTTTTTGTATATTAACATTCTATTTTGTATAGTGACAGTCTATTTTATATAGTAACAACCTATCTTTGTATATTATTTATATAGTAACATTCTATTTAGTATATATAATTGCATAAAATTTGTATATAGAGTGTATCGTGCATCTTGCAATGTATCCATAATATATCATTAATGTATCCCGTGCGCTTGTGTGTATCTAAAGTGTATAGATTATCCTACAAAGTATATATATAAAGCGTATCATGCATTTTACTACATAGTGATGTAGTAAAATGTATATATGAAAGTTTTTTTAGAATTTAATACTGTGTTAAAAATTATGATGATGATAGTTATTGACAATTTATGCCTATTATATAGTAATTATTTGAATGTATGTTTACTCTTTGTATAGGATATTTCATTTAACGAGTAAAAAATATATTATTGCGTATAAATAAACCCATAAAATAAAAATTATATTACTAAAGATATATTACTTTTGAAGATGACCGACTACTTTCATTTAGGTAATTAAGAGTCAACAATAACAATAAATTAAAAATAATTTATATATAAAGTGTATTGTGCATCTTGCAATGTATCCATAATATATCATTAGTATATCGCTAGTGCTTTTATGTTTCCAAAGGGTATAGATTGTTTTACAATGTATCACTTTTATATATATAATGTGTATTGTGTATTTTACTACGTAATGATGTAGTAAAATATCTAAAAGAGAAGACTGAATTTGTCAGGTGTATGGATTGGGGTATGAACACAAACTTCCAGAAAGTGTTTGATAGAATTTTGGAAGTGGCAGTAAAAGGAAAACTAAATAAGGATCAAATGATAAAGAGGTTGTTTGTGTTCAGTGATATGGAGTTTGATCAGGCATCTGAAAATGCATGGGAGACGGACTATCAAGCAATACAACGGAAATTTGTAGAGAAGAAATATAAATTATAATTAATTAAGTTTTGGCTAGTGGATGTTAAAAGTTTGGCCCGAGCGGCCAACAATGATAATTGCTCATTTTCTTACCCAAAAGCCCACTTGTTTCCCCTTTATCTGTGGATTAATTAATGGAAATTTTATACCCAATAAAAAACTTAGTACCCTATTTATTAAAAATAAATATTATTTTAAAATATTACATTTTATAAATACCTTTTATCCTTTATAGCAAAATATCTATTTATAGTTATATCCTATATTTAAGGCAACATATATGCTAAATAATATGTTTCTCTCTCCTTTTTTTATTTTCTCTCAAATAATTATCGTATAACTCCCCTAAACACATTCTCTCTCTCTTTTACATACACTTTACCCTCTTCTCCCACATACCCACATTTCTTAACTATTCTCCCACTCAATACAATATTTCTCCGCCATTATCAATCCTACAGCCACCGCCATCAATCTTATCACCGGAAGCTATATTGAATCACTTGTGTTTGCCTAAAAACATACGCCTGATAAATGGCTCAATCGAAAAGAAGAAGAAGAGAATGGCAGAATATCGAAAGCCTAAAAACATACGCCTGGTATTCATTAGAATTCATGTGTATTCACCTTTAATTAATTTTGTTTTTAATTGTTAAAAATTTCAGTAAGTTTTTAAATATATTCAAATATATCCGTATGTATTAATATGTATTCAACTTACTTATTTTTTAGGCCATATGTGTAGTATCTAGTTTTTTTAATATGTATGTAGTCTTCTGTAAGTGTTTGTAGTTATATTGATATGTATTTGAATCTGATTTACTATGAAAAATACAATGTATTCAACTGTATTAACATGTATTTAACATTGAAAAGAAGGAGAAGAGAATGGCAGAATATTGATCCGCTTTTGCTATGTTTTTTCGCTTTTTCACGTTTCTTGATTTCTTTCCGTGACAAGAATTCAACTTAATGAGGTATCTTTCGAGTTAATTGATTAAAATTAGGGAAATATAATTTGGTTAGACTTCCTTCCTTTTAACAACTTTAACCTTCCAGATTTTTGCGCTGATACGTTACTGTATTTAATATTAATGGCGTTTGAATACAGGTAAATACATATTAAAATTAGCTGGCAAGCCTATTTTTTTGTTGTATTATTAAATACAACAGTTTAAATATATGAAATACATTGTATAAAAACATAAAAGATATCTATAACAAATAATATAGCAAAGGGTATCTATAAATAACTAACTAGGGCAAAAAGATGGTGCTTTATGAAAAATTCTATAAATTAATCAAAGTCTTATGTCACAACCCTAGTTCACCAATCGTGAACATGTCATGACGGCACCCAGTCCCCGCGACTAGGTAAGCCTAACACATTACGGAATATACAAGTTATAAACTATAAACAAGAAATAACGGAAAAACGATATAATTAAGAATGTAATCCATGCCGCTTGGCACATACACTCGTCAACACACTGTATAAAAATGCCACCAAGACCCGGAATCCCACGGGTAACACATACTAAAAGAAATACAACTGAGGATCTACGTGTAAAGAGTATCTAAAACAACAAAAAGAAGGAAAAACATCTGCTAGAACTATCAGAATAAAAGGAGGGCCTCCAAATCCGCAGACGTAGCAGATCATACCTCGAGGTCTCCAAATGTGCTACTGATATCACCTAGTATGGGCCTATCCTGATGTACCTGGATCTGCACAACAAAAGTGTGCAGAAGAGTAGAATGAATACACCACGGCGGTACTCAGTAAGTGCCAAGCCTAACCTCGATGGAGTAGTGACGAGGAAGGTCAGGGCCCTACTGAGAAAAAAAATAACAAAATGATAGTAACAATAATAAGCAGTTTCAAATAATAATAATTCTGAAAATAACAACAATAAAGTGATTACTGCAACCGTCTACCATTAAGCTAACAACAAGTAACAAAACTCAATTAATAAGTCCAGGACCTATGGGAATTGAACCCACAGTCCCTTTCTATAATCAACAATCCATGAGCTATGGGAATTTAACATGCAGTCCCAATAACAGTATCTCTGGGTCTCCGAGAATTGAACCCGCAGCCCATGTCTCAATACCTCAAGATGTGTCTCAATGATCTCAGGATCTCCGGGAATCGAACTCGCAGTCCATTTCTCAATAATATATCAATAGCTCCGGATCTCCGGGAATCGAACCCGCAGTCCATATCTCAATAATGTATCAATAACTCCGGATCTCTGGGAATCGAACCCGCAGTCCATATCTCAATAATGTATCAATAAATCCGGATCTCTGCGTGACCCCACTGACGTCCCCGATGCACAGACCGTCTATCCCTTCGCGAACGCGGCGCTGAACCACGCGTTCGCATTGACCATTTTCCTCAGGCACCAGATTTTGTTCTTCGCGAACACGACCTTGATGACGCGAACGCGATGCTTCTTCTACGCGAACGAGGCACCCTTGGACACGAACTCGATGCGCTGCAGAACCCAGCCTACGCGAACGCGAGCCTTGCCTTCGCGAACGCGATGGCTTAATTTCTGCCAAGTGATCTGTAGTTTTCTGCAGAATTTTTCATGTATCAAAATGCCAGATGATGGTCCGGATTCACCCCGAGGCCCCCGGGACCCTAATGAAAACCACCAACATACTCCAAAATACGATACGAACTTGTTCCAATCATAAAAACACCATCCTAAACATCAAAATCACCAATTACACACGGATTTAAGCCTAAGTTTCTTTAAAACTTCCGAAACTAACATTCAATCAAAAACCCGACCAAACAACGTCCGAATGACTTGAAAATTTGCGGACATATCCAAAATAACATGATGAAGCTTCAGAAATTGTCAGAATTCCATTCCGACCCCCGGATCAAAATCTCACCTATCGTTCGGATTCGCCAAAATTTCAAACTTCGGCATTTCAAGCCTAATTGAGCTACGGACCTCCAAAATACATTCCGAATGCGCTCCCAACCCCGAAATCACCTAACGGAGCTAATGGAACCATCGTATTTCCGTTCCGAGGTCGTCTTAATACTGTTCCGAATACAGGCCATTTCTAACTATAAAGCTTCTATTTAGGGACTAAGTGTCCCAAAATACTCTGAATTCCAGGACCGACCCTCCAGGCAAACCACAATAGCAGAAATGAACTTAGGGGAACAGTTAAATTTGGGATCGGGGCGTAATTCTCTAAAACAACCGGCCGGGTCGTTACATCTTCCCACACTTAAAAGATAAGTTCGTCCTCGAACGAGCATAGAAAATATACCTAGAGTGGTAAAGAGATGAGGGTACTGGCTGCGCATATCCTGCTCGGTCTCCCAAGTCGTCTCCTCGACCCGCTGACCCCGCCACTGAACCTTTACTGAAGCGATGTTCTTTGACCTTAACTTCCTGACTTGCTTGTCTAGAATGGCTACTGGCTCCTCAACATAAGACATATCCTCGTCTAGCTGAATAGAAGTGAAATCCAACACATGCGATGGGTCACCATGGTATCTCCGGAGCATAGAGACATGAAATACGGGATGGACTCCGGCTAGGCTGGGAGGTAAGGCCAACTCATAAGCAACCTCCCTAACACGCCTCAAAATCTCAAAAGGGACGATAAATCTAGGATTCGACTTCCCTTTCTTCCCAAACCTCATAATGCCCTTCATGGGCGAGACTCGAAGTAGAACCCGCTCGCCAACCATAAAAGCCACATCGCGAACCTTCTTGTACGCATAACTCTTCTGTCTAGACTGGGCTGCACGAAGTCTGTCCTGAATCACCTTGACCTTGTCCATAGCATCCTGAACCATATCAGTACCTAGCAGCCTGGCCTCGCCCGGCTCGAACCAACCTACGGGAGACCTGCACCTCCTACCATATAGGGCCTCATACGGTGCCATCTGAATACTAGACTGGTAGCTGTTATTATAAGCAAACTCCGCCGGTGGCAAAAAGTGATCCCATGAACCTCCAAACTCAATCACGCACGCACGGAGCATATCCTCAAAAATTTGAATAATGCGTTCGGACTGCCCATCAGTCTGGGGGTGAAAGGCTGTGCTCAGCTCTACCCGAGTACCTAACTCCTGCTGTACGGCTCTCCAGAACCGTGAAGTGAACCGAGTGCCTCTATCCGAAATGATGGAAACTGGAATACCATGCAGCCGAACTATCTCCCTGATATAGATCTCCGCCAGTCGTTCTGATGAATAAGTAGTGCTCACCGGTATGAAATGGGCGAACTTGGTCAGCCGATCCACAATAACCCAAATGGAATCAAACTTCCTAACAGTTCGTGGAAGTCCAGATACAAAGTCCATGGTAATGCGCTCCCATTTCCACTCTGGGATCTCAATCTGCTGCATCAATCCACCCGGACGCTGATGGTCATACTTCACATGCTGGCAGTTGAGGCATCTTGAAACATAATCAATTATATCCCTCTTCATCCGCCTCCACCAGTAATGCTGTCTGAAGTCCTGATACATCTTCGCGGCACCCAGATGGATGGAATATCGCGAGCTGTGAGCCTCTGCTAGAATCAGCTCTCGAAGATCATCTACATTGGGTAAACAGATACGCCCTTGCATCCTCATAACTCCATCGTCCCCAATGGTAACATCTCGAGCATCACCACGCCGAACTCTATCCTGGAGGACAAGCAAATGAGGGTCGTCGAACTGACGCTCCCTGATGCGGTCAAATAGAGAAGACCGAGAAACCACACAAGCCAGAACCCGGCTGGGCTTCGAAAGATCTAGTCTAACAAACTGCCTGGCTAAAGCCTGAACATCCATCGCCATAGGCCTCTCCAAAGTTGGTAGATATGCCAAACTACCCAAACTCTCTGCCCGACGACTCAAGGCATAGGCAACCACATTAGCCTTGCCCGGATGATAGAGAATAGTAATATCATAGTCCTTCAGTAGCTCCAACCATCTCCTCTGACGCATATTTAGGTCCTTTTGCTTAAGCAAGTACTGCAAGCTCCGGTGATCAGTGTAGATCTCACAAGGAACCCCATACAAATAATGATGCCAAATCTTCAAGGTGTGAACAATGGCAGCTAGCTCCAGATCATGAACATGATAGTTCTTCTCATGTATCTTCAATTGTCTAGACGTGTAAGCAATCATCCTACCGTCCTACATCAACACTGCACCGAGTCCAACTCGTGAGACATCACAATATACTGTATACGACCCCGAACCTGTAGGCAACATCAATATAGGGGCCGAAGTCAAAGTTGTCTTGAGCTTCTGGAAGCTCGCCTCACACTCGTCTGTCCACTGGAAAGGGGCACCCTTTTGGGTCAATCTGGTCATAGGTGTTGCAATCGAAGAGAACCCCTCTACGAAACGACAGTAATAGCTCGCCAAACCAAGGAAACTGCGAATCTCAGTAGCGGAGGAGGGTCTGGGCCAACTCTGCACGGCCTCCACCTTCCTCGGATCTACTCAAATACCATCACTCGAAACCACGTGGCCCAAAAATGCCACTGAACCCAACCAGAATTCACAGTTAGAGAACTTGGCATATAGTTGCTTCTCCCTCAGAATCTGAAGCACTATCCTCAAATGCTGCTCGTGCTCTTCCCGACTCCAAGAATATACTAGAATATCATCAATGAAACAATCACGAATGAGTCCAAGTATGGCCTGAACACACTGTGCATCAAATGCATAAAGGCTGCTAGGGCATTAGTCAGCCCAAAAGACATCACGAGGAACTCATAGTGACCATACCGAGTCTGGAAGGCAGTCTTCGGGATATCTGGCTCCCGAATCTTCAGCTGATGATACCCAGAGCGCAAATCAATCTTAGAAAACACTTGTGTGCCCTATAGTTGGTCAAACAAATCATCAATGCGAGGCAAAGGATACCGGTTCTTCACTGTAACCTTGTTAAACTGATAATAGTCAATACACATACGCATAGAACCGTCATTTTTCTTCACAAACAACATAGGAGCATCCCAAGGCGAAACACTGGGTCGAATGAAACCCTTACCCAATAACTCCTGTAACTGATCCTTCAACTCCTTAAACTCAGGAGGATCCATACGGTACGGTGGACTAGAAATGGGCTGAGTGCCAGGCAACAAATCAATAGCAAAATCAATATCTCTGTCGGGCGGCATGCCCGGGAGATCACATCGGCAAAATCACGTACCACTAGAACGGAATCAATAGAAGGAGTGTCAATACTAACATCCCACACATAAGCTAGATAAGCAGCACACCCCTTCTCAACCATATGCTGAGCTATGAGAAAGGAAATAACATGGCTAGGGGTGTGATCTAGAGTACCACTCCACTCAATACGTGGAATGCCTGGCATAGCCAGCATCACACTCTTAGCGTGACTATCAAGAATATCATAATGGGGTGACAACTAGTCCATGACCAGAATAATATCAAAATCGACCATCCCGAGCAATAATAGGTCCGCTCTGGTCTCAAAACCACAAATGGTAATCAAACACGACCGTTACACACGGTCCATAGCCAAAGAATCTCCCACTGGAGTGGAAACATAAATGGGGGCACTCAAAGAATCCCGAGGCACACCCAGATGAGAAGCAAAATAATAGGGCACATATGAAAAAAGTGGAACCAGGGTCGAATAGAACCGATGCCTCCCTGTGGCTAACCAGAATAATACCTGTGATAACATAGTCAGATGCAACAGCTACAGCGCGATCAGGAATAGAATAAAATCTAGCAAGTCCCCTCTCTCAAGGGCGGCCTTTGGCACCCTGATCCCCGCCCCTAGCTGGCTGGGCAGGTGGAGTGGCAGCTGGAGCTGGAATGATGGCCTGCTCGCCCTGGAACCCACACTGAGGCTGCGAAGACTGATGAGGTGATCCTCTCCTACGCCTGGGGCACTCCCTAACTAGATGGCGAGTATCCCCGCACTCATAACAAGCTCTAGGAGGATGCGGTGGCTGCGACTGACCGACCTCACCCCCACTAGTCTGACCCCTGGAAGTACCCCGCGCAGGAGGTGCACTAGAAACTGGGGGAGCATAATAAGGCTCCTGAGGTGCTGGAAGAGCTGGAGCACTACCGGCCGCAGGCAATGCTGAGTGAACTGGTTGGCCGGAATAACCCCTGCCAAAATGACCGGCTGCTGAAGTGCGGGCACTAGAGAAATGGCCCGACTCACGAGACCTCTTGGCCTCTCTCTCTCCCCGCTCTTTAGGGAGCATACTCTCGATCCTCCTAGCAATGCTCACTGCCTGCTGATAAGATATATCTGTCTCCAACTCTCCGGCCATGCTGGATCGAATCGGCGGAAATCAGGCCCTCAATAAATCTCCGCACCTTCTCCCGGACCGTGGCTACCAAGTCCGGTGCATGCTTGGCGAGACGGGTGAAACTGATAGCATACTCCGATACTGACATGGAGCCCCTGTCGCAACCGCTCAAACTCCGAGCGCCAAGAATCCCTAAGGCTCTGTGGAACAAACTCCCTCAAAAACAGGTCTGAAAACTGCGTCCAAGTCAATGAAGCAGACTCCTCTGGACTGTCCAACTCATACGTGCGCTACCAATCATAAGCGGCCCCACGAAACTGAAAAGCGGTGAAGGAAACCCCGCTGGTCTCCACAATCCCCATAGTGCGAAGAATACGATGACACTCCTCCAGAAAACCCAATGCATCATCTGAAGCCAAACCACTGAACACTGGAGGGTCATATTTCTTGAACCTCTCCAATTTACGCTGCTCGTCCTCAAAGGCAACTGGCCCACCTACGGGTTGTGCTGGGGCAGCAGGTGGCATAACCATAATCTCTGGAACCTGTCCTAATCGCACTCGCTGCTCAGGCGTAACGACTGCGGGAGTCTGGGCCCCTCCCCCGGCCTGGGATGTAGCTGTAGTGAGAGGAAGCAGTCCAACCTGAGCTAAAGTGGTATACATACTCATGAAGTGGGCCAGGGTCTCCTAGAGTGCTGGAGTAGTAGCAGCCGTAGTCGGTGTACCAGGTGCCTGCGCTCCAACCTGATCCACCTATGGCACCTCAGCGGCAGGCGCACGGGTGTTGTGGCTGCACCTCGGGTGCGTCCTCGTCCTCTACCTCATCCCCGGCCTCTGACGGCGGCAACAGGGGGCGCGGGTACCTGATCGTCACGAGTAGCACGTGTCCTCACCATATGTGAGAGGATAGAAAGAAGTAGTTTAGATTTGATGCAAAAATGTGGCACGACAAAGAATCCAAAAGAAATGAAGAGTTTCCTAAACAGTTACATAGCCTCTCGTGGATAAATACTGACGTCTCCGTATCGATAAGTGAGACTCTAAGTAACCGGTCTGTGTCCCATGACTCCTATGAACCTAGAGCTCTGATACCAACTTGTCACAACCCTAGTTCACCAATCGTGAACATGTCATGATGGCACCCAGTCCCCGCGACTAGGTAAGCCTAACACATTGCGGAATATACAAGTTATGAACTATAAACAAGAAATAACGGAAAAATGATATAATTAAGAATGTAATCCATGCCGCTTGGCACATACACTCGTCAACACACTGTATAAAAATGCCACCAAGACCCGGAATCCCACGGGTAACACAGACTAAAAGAAATACAACTGACTTGGGTATAGGGGCGAAAGACTAATCGAACCGTCTAGTAGCTGATTCCCAACGAAGTTTCCCTCAGGATAGCTCGAGCTCGCGTGCGAGTTCTTCCAAGTAAAGCCAATTATTAGAGGCATCGGGGGCGCAACGCCCTCGACCTATTCTCAAACTTTAAATAGGTAGGACGGTGCGGCTACTTTGTTGAGCCGCGCCACGGAATCAAGAGCTCCAAGTGGGCCATTTTTGGTAAGCAGAACTGGCGATGCGGGATGAACCGGAAGCCGGGTTACGGTGCCAAACTGTGCGCTAACCTAGATCCCACAAAGGGTGTTGGTTGATTAAAACAGCAGGACGGTGGTCATGGAAGTCGAAATCGGCTAAGGAGTGTGTAAAAACTCACCTGCCGAATCAGCTAGCCCCGAAAATGGATGGCGCTTAAGCGCGCGACCTACACCCGACCGTCGGGGCAAGTGCCAGGCCTCGATGAGTAGGAGGGCGCGGCGGTCGCTGCAAAACCTTGGGCTTGAGCCTGGGTGGAGCGGCCGTCGGTGCAGATCTTGGTGATGTACCTGGATCTGCACAACAAAAGTGTGCGGAAGAGTAGCATGAGTACACCACGGCGGTACTTAGTAAGTGCCAAGCCTAACCTCGATGGAGTAGTGACGAGGAAGGTCAGGGGCCCTACTGAGAAAAAAATAATAACAAAATGATAGTAACAATAATAAACAATTTTAAATAATAATAATTCTGAAAATAACAATAATAAAGTGATTACTGCAACCGTCTACCATTAAGCTAACAACAAGTAACAAAACTCAATTAACAAGTCCAGGACCTATGGGAATTGAACCCACAGTCCCATTCTATAATCAACAATCCAGGAGCTACGAGAATTTAACCCGCAGTCCCAATAACAGTATTTCTGGGTCTCCGGGAATCGAACCCGCAGCCCATGCCTCAATACCTCAAGATGTGTCTCAATGATCTCAGGATCTTTGGGAATCGAACCCGCAATCCATTTCTCAGTAATATATCAATAACTCAGGATCTCCGGGAATCGAACCCGCAGTCCATATCTTAATAATGTATCAATAACTCCGGATCTCCGAGAATCGAACCCGCAGTGCATATCTCAATAATGTATCAATAACTTCGGATCTCCGGGAATCGAACCCGCAGTCCACAAACAATATCACTTCGGGTCTCTGGGAATCGAACCCACAGCCCTGGGATCTTCGGGAATCGAACCCTCAGTCCACCAACACAACAAATAAAGAAACACACAGAGAGAATATAATGTGCTTAACTATAACTTCACCGAAACTAGTGCCAACAATTATCAAGAAGTTCAAGTAAGACAATTAGGCAATTAGACAGTTAAATCCTAGCTAATCATGCTTTCCTAACTAATACCGGGTACAAGTAACGATTTAATCAGCTGAGAGCGGGAATATCACTAATCGGACAATTCATGTAAAGTGTGTGTTATAACAACCAACGCATGTACATGCCTGTCACCTCGCGTAGAAGGCATTTAAACTACCACATAATATCCTAGGGGTGAAAGTTCCCCCACACGAAGTTAGACAAGCCACTTAACTCGACTCCGGTACAAGACCGCTAATATACAACTCTCTTGCCGCGAATGTCGGTCTCCACAGGCGTAGTATCTGATAAAAATCAAGAGAATCACATCAAAATAGGCCAATTGGGCATTACCCAACCAAAACAATTCAAATACATCAAATCCCACAAGTTGCCAAAACCCGACTTTCGGTACGCTATTCAAAAAATTATGAGAGTTATATATTCGAGTTCCTTATCTCAACACGAGTCCGTGCATATAAAATTTATCGAAATCGGACTCTGTTTGCCCGTTCAAATCAAAGATTTTCTAAAATTTAGGCCTAGGGCTCAAACCCACCTTTAATCTTCCATTTTCAGAGAAATAACCAAGGATTTCATGATAAAATGATGTAATTAAGCCACAAAACTTACCTCCGACGAACACCCGATGACTTCCCGGCAATCTCCTTTGAGTCTCTCTCTTTAGAACGCAAAATTTGTGTTTTGGGGTGTGAAACCCGTTACTGGTTCTGTTCTGGTTTTTAATTCACTGCCAGGCAATTACCTTCATCGCGTTCGCGTTACTTGTCACGCGTTCGCGATGCTCTAACCAACATACCCTTCACGTTCGCGTGACCCCACTCGCGTCCGCAATGCACAGACCGTCTATCCCTTCGTGAACGCGGTGCATAACCACGCGTTCGCGTTGACCATTTTTCTTAGCCACCAGATTTTGTTCTTCGCGAACGCGACCTTGATGACGCGAACGCGATGCCTCTCCTTCTTCTTCTACGCGAACGCGGCACCCTTGGACACGAACGCGATGCTCTGCAGAACCCAGCCTACGCGAACGCGAGCCTTGCCCTCACGAACGCGATGGCTTAATTTCTGCCCAGTGATCTGCAGTTTTCTGCAAAATTTTTCATGTTTCAAAATGCCGGATGATGGTCCAGATTCACCCCGAGGCCCCCGGGACCCCAAAGAAAACCACCAACATACTCCAAAACACGATAAGAACTTGTTCCAATCATAAAAACACCATCCTAAACATCAAAATGACCAATTACACACTGATTCAAGCCTAAGTTTCTTTAAAACTTCCGAAACTAACATTCAATCAAAACCCCGACCAAACGACGTTCGAATGACTTGAAAATTTGCGGACATATGAAGAAGCTACAGAAATTGTCGGAATTCCATTCCGACCGCCGGATCAAAATCTCACCTATCGTTCGGATTCGCCAAAATTTTAATGTTCGGCGTTTCAAGCCTAATTGAGCTACGGACCTCCAAAATACATTCCGAACGCGCTCCCAACCCTGAAATCACCTAACGGAGCTAATGGAACCATCGTATTTCCGTTCCGAGGTCGTCTTAACACTGTTCCGACTACGGGCCATTTCTAACTATAAAGCTTCTATTTAGGGACTAAGTGTCCCAAAACACTCCGAATTCCAGGACCGATCCTTCCGGCAAACCACAATAGCAGAAATGAACTTAGGGAAACAGTTAAATTGGGGATCAGGGCGTAATTCTGTAAAACGACCGGCCGGGTCGTTACATCTTAGTACATAGCTTCTTTGTATGCTTTCTGCCTAAAAGAATGTCGTATCCATGTGAATCTATTCAATATGACTTTGAAATTAGGAAGCTAAACGGTGTAACTTTTAATCATCCGTAGAAATATTTCTTTTAGGCACGCATTTAATCGAATTATCGTGATTATATACACGTTTGCGTAACACGATTATGATTTTAAAAATGAATACTCGTAAAAATGTTTTTAGGTGCGACTTAAATTATTATTATGATTGTATACACATTCGTGTGGCATAATTACGATATTCAAAATCAAATTGAGGTATGCGTTCGTTCAACTTCGGCCAAATAATCTTAAATTAATAACGTGTGACTGACTGTGTACACGTTCGCGTGACACGATTTTAGCGCCCAAAGTGAATGTACACACAGGCGATCCATTTCGAAGATAAATCCATAACGTCATAATTAAAAATGATAAAAAGGTAAAATATATATAGGCAATAAAATACGTAATTAAATAAATTATTAAGCGAAGTATGATTAAAAATAACCATCCTAAAGCCACAGAACTCAGGAATGCCTAACACATTCTCCCGGGTTAATAAAATTTCTTACCCAGTCTTCTGATTGCGCAGACTTTAAAACAGAGTCAAATTTCTTCGATTTGGGATTTCAAAATAAATTGGTTACTTGGGACACCATAATAATTATTCCAAGTGGCGACTCTGAAATTAACTAAATAATCCTCTTTCGATTAATGCCACTTTAACTGAAAAAACTCTCTATCCCTCGGGAAAAAAAGAGATGTAACAGACTTATCTCTGCCTGTTGGGCCTGCAACATTTAGAAGATCACTTGCAGGTTACCCCGCCGTCCTCGCCGCCGCATGAAATTTTAGCGGCTGATTGGTTGTCCCCGCGGACGATGCCCTCAGGGTCGACTGTCAAATTAGCGCTGAAGGGTATATATGAGCTGACCTCGATTAGATCTACAACCGGCACTCCATCGAGACCAACTGGGTTACATTGTTTCTTGGTGCTATGTTATCATTCTTCCCGTGGTGGCCAAAACGGTTGCCAACGTTAAGGGGTGCTGATTGAGAGTTCGACATTCTAATCCTGGAATCAAAGATACTTCAAAGGACAAATAAAAAATAATGTGTGTTATGAAAGTTTGTACCGAGTAACCACTATTATCCTTAGCCCCATGGTGGGCTCCAAACTATTTAACCTGAAACCGGATAACAATTGAACATATACGTGGTTTTAAGAATACACGATACAACTTGGCACAAATTGAGAGAACATATATTAATATCGAAATAAACTGTAAAATCAATAAATGTAAATCCAGTGAATCAAATAGCCTTGGCTCTCGCGTTCGATCCCCCTTGAACCAAGTGATGTTTTAGTTGTTATAAGAATAGAGTAACAAGATAATGAAAACTAGAAAAAGGCGGTATATTGCTTTATATTACGTAAATATGATGTGTTTTACAAATGATCATACCCCCGTTATATAGTAGGGGAGTCCTACTCATGATACAATTCTAAATATAGTACGAAATCTCATGATTAGCCAATTAATCAGGTCTCTTCTTGATACGTGCCGAGATTTCCACGTGATCCTTGCGCGATGGCGGATATTTTGGTTTTTGGTTATTTGGCTCGGGTAAGCTTCCCTCGATCTTGCTCGATCTCTATCCTGCTCGGTCTTGATCTTGACTGATTTCTATCTCGATCTCGATCGGTCTCCGATTACGAGCTTGGCAATTTAACTTTGTATCATGGTCCGATATAATACGGGGTTAAACCTTGCCCTCTCATAGAGCAAATCCGATTTTTACCATATACACTATGCAAAGTTTCTTTCTTGGTAACTGTTTTTGGTATGATCCATATTATAGGAATGGATTTTAAGTTCCGTAGGGTTTTTTTTTCTTGACAACAATGTAAAATGTTGAAGTGAATAACATGTGGTATAGAAACTTGGAACTATGATTGGTATTTCGCTGGACGTGTTTCGTTATGTGCAATCTTCGGTATCATTTTGAGGATAAAAAAATAATAATGAATGTGTGCTAAGAATGAAAAGATTTTAATTCAGTCAAAAGAACAAATATTGGGAGATACGACAATGCACTCATGATGACTAATATCAGTCTGCCTCGTCGTGATCTGAATTGGTCACACTAATAATTAAATTGGAAAATTCTAGTTGTCAATGAGGCCTTTCTAGCACCGTTAATTATTGGGGATTGCAATAAGTTCTAGTTTGTTCTGTCAATCTTTTGAAGATTGTCATGCAATTAGGCAGTAGAATACTCTGTTTGCTAAACTTCTAAAATTAATTATTTAAAAACTTATTTTTATTAAAAATGCTGTAAAAAATATTTTTAGTGAAAATTAATTTATGTTTGAATAATTAATTTGTAAGTACTTGATCAACAATTAGAGTTTGGTCAAAAATTTAAAAAAGTATTTTTTTTTTCTCATCTAATGTCCGGTACCCATATTGGAGCTCGACTATATCTGAATTCGGACTGGGTAGGACCCCATTCGAGGGGAAACACTCCCTACCAAAAATATTTAATACCTAGAACTCGAACCTTTGGTTAATGCCCATCCATTGCACTACATCATTTGGCTATTAAGTATTTTTTTTTCTCAAAAATACTTTTCAAAAAGCTACTTTTCTACTTTTAAAATTGCTTTTGCTTCTATATTCAAAAGTGTGTTTTCTTTTTAAAAACTTGGTCAAACACCATAATACACTGAGAACAAAAATACTTTTGACAATAAAAAAATTTGGGAAAATGACCGTTCTCAAAATAATAGGCGAAATATATATATATATATATATATATATATATATATATATATATATATATATATATATATATATATATATATATATATATATATATATATATATATTATACAAAAATTATACAAAATTTATATACTTTTTCGGCTACCGAATATATAGTTTATAATTAAAAGAGATAAAACCCAAAAACTTTTGACCACAAAGCAGCTATTTGTAATTCCCACAATGTCTACTATATGTTACTAATGATACTGATGGGAGTGAGAATGTATCATCGACAACATTCCCATACATATCCTGCAGGGCTACTGAAGGCATTACAAACCGGTCATATTTTTAAGACCCCGTGGAATTAATCATATACACAGCGAGATCAGATGAGTACAGCTAGTCTAATTCACATATAAGAAGAACGACAAGAAAAAACTTTACATTGGGTATGATTTTGGGTAAACATCTTATTCTTTTCTACTAAGATAAGATGACGATCTTTTGATAGAGATCATAAATTATATGTCCTCAAACTTTCTCTCTCTACCAACGTTCCAACTTTCTCTCTCCCAACGTTCTTTTGTGATTTCCGCAGGTGACCTCACGTAAGTGCCTCTCTCTTTCCCCCGATCTCCCCCCACCCTCCTCTCTCCTCTCACCCCCTTCCTCTCTCTCTTCTCCCCCTCATCTCTCCCTTCTCTTCACCTCTTCTCTCTCTTTTATTTTTTTGTTTCAGTCCCGAAACCCTAGTAGCAACACCATCGACCTCTGTCCGGCAACCCCCATGCTCTGTTTTCTTTTTCCTCCTATCTTTCTTTCCTTTAATCATCTCTTCTGCTTTTTGCGTGGGTGCGTGTGTTCTGTTTTCTTGGACAGGTACTTTATTTTCCGGTGAGGACTACCGGCGTGCTACAGCACTTTCGGCGAGCTACAATACTTCCGGCGAGCTACAGTGCTTCTCGTGCAGATATTCGGTGGGACGCAACAGAACTACCCCGTCCTGATAAATTTCAGGACAGGTGACAAGGCGACTTTGCGGCGTTTGGAAGCGAAGAGCTAAGCAACACCGGCAGGGACGTGCAAGAGGTGGTAGCACTTGACCTCGGGCGCATCAAAGCCTACCTTTAGGTTTTTTCACCGGGAGTTGGTACCTCCCGTCTTTTGTTTATCATGTACAACTTTCTCGTATTCTCGCTAGCATTTCGTGTGAGGTTTACTCTGTTGCTATCTAGTTTGCATATTTTTCATATTTCTCCTTTGTGCGTGTGTGCGTCACTATTCTCCATAGTCGGTTGGAGGGATAGTGGTCGTGGCGGGGGGATGTTAGTATAAGGTCATGTCCTCGGGGGTGGGGGTAAGTAGGGGGCAGGGAGCAATTCTGCGGGTAGGGCGGGAGGTAAGGGTGGGAAGAGGGTAGCGGACGCACATAGATTAAGGATCGGGTCGTGGAACATTGGCACTCTGACGGGTAAGTCCATTGAGTTGGCGAAGATTCTTCAGAAGAGGAGGGTCAACATAGCCTGTGTTCAGGAGACTAGGTGGAAAGAGACGAATGCGTGGGATATAGACGGGTTTAAGTTGTGGTACTCTGGGTCGTGAGGGGTAATAATGGAGTGGGCATCCTGGTGGATAAGGATCTTAGGAAGTCCATGATGGAGGTTAGGCGAGTGAACGATAGGTTGATGTCTATTAAGTTGGTTATCGGGGGTTGCGTCCTCGACGTCATCAACGCTTACGCACCGCATGCGGGCTTAGATGAGGAGGCCAAGAGGCGTTTTTGGGATGAGTTGGTGCGTAGTATTGTCCAATCTGAGAAGTTGGACATTGGAGGGGACTTTAATGGTCATATTGAGACATATGCTAGTGGTTATGATGAGGTGCACGGTGGCTTTGGCCTTGGGGTTAGGAATGTAGGAGGCACTGCGTTATTAGATTTCGCTAGGGCTTCCGAGCTTCTGATTGCAAACTCGACATTTCAGAAGAGGGAGGAGCATTTGGTCACCATTAAAAGTTCGGCGGCGAGGACTCAGATAGATTATCTCCTTCTCAGAAAGAACGATAGAGGTCTGTGCAGGGACTGCAAGGTTATTCCAAGAGAATCCCT
Organism: Nicotiana noctiflora; assembly: GCA_032618575.1. Lineage (NCBI taxonomy): Eukaryota > Viridiplantae > Streptophyta > Magnoliopsida > Solanales > Solanaceae > Nicotiana > Nicotiana noctiflora. Next base: position 61,565 of record JASVEL010011479.1, on the reverse strand, counting down.
TTCAACTCTTCATAGACTCCTAGTGATGGATGTCGAACTCTGGGTGAACAAGAAGCAGAGGGGTGCCCGGGGCCGACCGCAAATTAGATGTGGTGCTTTGACTAAAGAGAAAGCCTAGTAGCCGGAGAGGAGGTTAGTTGATGGTGGAACTTGGAGAAGTTCTAGGGTAGCAGACGCAATGTGGTCAAAGACGGCAAATCTGGTTAGGGAGGCAGCGCAGGATGTGCTTGGGGTATCCAGAGGCTATTTAGGCAGACATCAGGGCGACTGGTGGTGGAACGATGTAGTACGAGGAAAAGTAAAGGTGAAGAAGCAGCTTTTGCTAAGTTGGCAGGGAGCACAAACGACGAAGAAAGGCGGGTGAACAGAGAGAGCTATAAGGTGGCGAGGAAGGAAGCGAAACTGGCGGTCACGGAAGATAAAAACGCGGCTTTTGGTCGTATGTACAAGGAATTGGGGGAAAAAGGCGGGGATAAGAAGTTATTCCGGTTAGCCAAAGTAAGGGAAAGGAAGGCGCGGGACCTGGACCAAGTTAGGTGCATCAAGGATGAGGATGGTAGAGTCCTGATGGGGGAGTCTCAAGTCAAACAGAGATGGCAGGCGTACTTTCGAGATCTTCTCAACGAGGAGGGGGACCAAAACATAGAGCTAGGGGCGCTGGGGCATTCAGAGCGTCATAGAGACCTAGGGTACCGCAGGCTTATTAGGGTGGAAGAGGCCATGGGGGATTTGCATAGGATGAGTAGGGGTCGAGCGACCGGTCCAGACGAAATCTCGGCGGAGTTCTGGAAATGCATGGGTAAGCCAGGAGTGGAGTGGCTCACCAGGTTGTTCAATGCGATCTTCAGGACCAAAAGGATGCCGGAGGAGTGGAGGTGGAGTACAGTGGTGCCCTTGTATAAGAACAAAGGGGATATCCAGTGTTGCAACAACTATAGGGGCATCAAATTAATAAGTCACACCATGAAGGTCTGGGAGCGGGTGATCGAGGTTAGGGTGAGGGAGTCGACATCTATTTCCATGAACCTATTCGGTTTCATGTCACGTCGCTCCACTACAGAAGCTATCCACCTTGTCAGGAGATTGGTGGAACAGTTCAGGGATATGAAGAAGGACCTGCACATGGTGTTTATCGACTTGGAGAAGGCGTATGACAAGGTCCTTAGGGAGGTGCTATAAGGTGCCTAGAGGCTAAGAGCGTGCCGAAAGCCTACATCAGAGTAATCAGGGACATGTATAATGGAGCTAAGTCTAGGGTCAGGACAGTGGGTGGCGACTCAGACCATTTTTCGGTGGTTATGGGGCTCCATCAAGGATCTACGTTTTGCCCTCTCTTGTTTTCCTTGGTGATGGATGCTTTAACTCGGCATATTCAAGGGGATGTGCCTTAGTGTATGCTATTTGCTGATGACATAGTCCTGGTAGACGAGACGAGGGTCGGTGTTAACGAGAGGCTAGAGGTATGGAGACAGACTCTCGAGTCTAAGGGTTTCAAACTAAGCATGTCTAAGACAGAATATCCTGAGTGCAAATTTAGCGCGGAGCCGAGCGAAGTGGGAGGCAACGTGAATCTCAAGCCATAGCCAAGAGGGATAGTTTCAGATACCTTGGATCGGTGATTCACGGGGACGGGGAGATAGACGGAGATGTCACTCACCGGCGGGGTGGTCGAAGTGGAGGCTTGAATCAGGAGTCTTGTGTGACTAGACCTGCCATGTTGTATGGGATGGAGTGTTGGCCGATGAAGAAATCTCATATTCAGAGGATGAAGGTTGCGGAGATGAGGATGCTTAGGTGGATGTGCGGGCTCACCAGGTTAGATAAGATTAGGAATGAAGTTATTCGGGAGAAGGTGGGGTGGCCCCAGTGGATGAGAAGATGCGAGAGGCGAGGCTTAGCTGGTTCGAGCATGTGCGGATGAGAAGCCCCGATGCCCCGTGTGGAGTTGTGAGCGGCTAGCGGTGGTCAGTGTGAGGCGAGGTAGAGGGAGGCCTAAGAGATACTGGGGAGAGGTAATTAGGCAGGAAATGGCCAGGATGCGGATTTCCGAGGACATGACCCTTGATAGGAAGGTCTGGAGGTCTACTATCAGAGTTGTACGATAGGAGCTTCTAGATTTTTTGTACTCTTTTTCCGGGGTGGGTGAGGCGTGGCAGGGCTACCCATATAGAGGATTCGTGTATTTGTTTGTGTTTTCTTATGGTTGTCATTTCTGGTAGTTACTGTTCTAATATTATTGCATGCCACTTTATTTATGGTACATATGACTCTTATGTTTAGATAATTATTTATACGATGTATGCTCGAGTAACTAATGTTGTTTGTATTTTTTTTTTGTTTGCCTTTCTCTTCTCTGCGCCGATGGTCAATTGAAAACAGCCTCTTTGTCCTTCGGGTGGTAAGGCCTGTCTAACATATTACCCTCCCCAGACCCTACTTTATGGGAATATACTGGGTTGTTGTTGTTGTTGTTGTTGTTGTAAGATAAGATGACGTCTCTGTACCCTGGATTGCATTTTGTTTCTACTGACTGGCTTTTGCGTCTTGTCGGATCCCATGTAGTTATCAACTAGATTATGTCAATGAATCCCTATAGTTTGGCAACCTAAATTGCCATTCATGTCTCGGAAATTAAACACATATGTACACTGATGACTGATTCAGCATCCTAATAATTCAGAATGTTTTTGAAGCAAAATCTATTGAAGGTTCTTACATCACTATCACTTTAAGTCCTATCAAAAGGACCAGTGACTTACTACAGCCTTGTACTATGACCATACATAATTCTCACGAGAGTGACAAAACGTAATTGCTGAAAAATAAAAAAGAATATAAGAATGAAATAACAGGTGAGACGAGAGCTTGACTTCAAGATTTGGTGAAACTGGTGGCAATGGGGATGATAACTACAAGGATGAGAATTAGGAGAATTATAATGGCAATGCACATCCATTTTCTGCTGCTCTTTTGGTAGTGTTTTGCAGTCTTGAGATTCTTAGTTCCATCATTAACATACTGTGCTGCATTCATCACATGGTGCTCAATATCATCCATCTTCTCTCCTTGTGTCTCTACCATAACTGCCATGTCTAAGAATATCTGGTGCAGCTCCAGCAAGCTCTTTTCTATCTCCTTCGCCGCGTCGTACCGGTCCTGTATCTCTACCACCGTTTCCAACACCTTCCCCCTCCCATGCTCCTGCAACCCACCAACCAACGTTTCTTAATCATTCAATTTTCTATAATAACTATTCTTCAATTCCAACTTAGTTCAATATATTCCAAAACTCAATACTCAATAATTTGGGGTCAACTATATGAATTATAACTATTGATTTGGACAAGTAAAACTCCGAAATTTTATAATCTAGGCTCTACTATATGAATTTTCACTACCACTTTGGACAAGTAACACCCCAAAATTCAAAAAAAAATTATGTTCTTTGACAACAAGTCAATAAATAAATCTGTATAGCAACAGTATCAACTATGCTTACAAGAATCCTCACATATCAAATTGAACTAGTAATAATTCAATGTTCAATAATTATAAGGTCAGCTATCGATTTGAAACACTCCATAATTCGGGGTCCGTTATATGAATCATCACTATATATTTGGACTAGTAACACTCCAAAAATTCATAAATTTAGCAATCTAACAAATCTTGAAATAGAATACTTCAAACTAAGACACATGAAACAGTCAACGAAAACTAGTATTGAACTGCAGAAATAAAAATTGGTTAAACAGACAGAAATTAGAAGAAGAAAAAAAAAGACATTATTTTGGGCATACCTGAATAGCTCTAGAAAGAAATTCTTCTCCACCTTGACCATTGCCACTAGAAATGATCTTTTCAATGACTTGTTCATCAGGGTGTTCACCAGTCACGGTAAAATATCTTCTCCCAACAGTTTCTTTATACTCAGTCATCATCCTCTGCCTTAGCCCTTGAAAATCCATCATTAATTCCTTAAGCTTTTTCCTAAGCCCATTTGTCACAGCTGACCTTGTCCTATCAATCGGTGTACCTTCTTTACACCCAGAAAGCCGCCGGTTTATGGCATTCGACCGGTCCATTTCTTCAAGCTGAGACCTAATAGCTCTAGCCTTCTTTAACACAGCTAGAATATCCGAGTTTATGCGATTTCGCATAGACTTCAGAGCTTCCGGTTTGTGCAGTGACTTGCTTTCTTCGTTTGTGTCTTGTAAACGGCGAAGGATATCTTTTATTGAATTCATTTCGAGTTTTACCTTCTCTGCTTCTTCTAAGAAAGCAGTGAGATTTTGGTCCATTTGGGTCATACCCATTTCCAAATCTGGACCAGCTTCAACATCTTTCATTGCTGCTTTTTTCAAATCAACGTAGCTTGTGAAAGATTTGGTCATAAGGTCATTCATCTTGAAGAAATGAGTGTGAATTCAAAATGGAAGAATTTGAGAATGATAAGAAAAGAGAGCAGAATTTGCAGTGAGACACAACGCCAATAAACAAATCTATAAGCTATAAAGGGCAGGATTGCAGCAGGGGAATTAAGGAGAGATAGCCGTTGGAGGGAAATCTTTTGTGTAACGGCTACATTTCGTTTTTTGAATAAAATAAGGTTTTCTTGGATCTGATATTTCGTGTCATCAAAAGTTGTCGTCCACGTGTTAGTTTTCATAGTTTTTAGCTATGCCGATAGTCAAGTTTAACAACGTAACTTTTCCTGAAAAAAATGGAATCTTAGCAATAAATCATTTTATTTTTCTATTTTTGCTCAAAATATTGTTCATTTACATATTTTATGCGGTTTATAATAAGTGATTAATTTGCTTAAGGTATATTCATTACGAAAATACTAAATTGTATATAAAAATACCTAGTATGATTAAACTATCATTAATTAAGTATTTAATGTCAAGAGAAAGAAAACTTTTGAGGGATATGTACATAAATGTAATTTTCTAAAAATAAATTAAATATTTTCTTAATTATATAAATGAATAATTATTTTGCACTAAAATAAAAAAGCAAATTTGTCACTATGATGGACCGGAGGAAGTAATCAAAATGGACTTAATTTTATTTTTTTAATGTTTGCCCTTATTTACAAATCTTAATGTGTCAACGTAATAATTAATTAAGGTTAATTTCGAGCATAGATCTTTTTTTTCTAGGGGTTTGTATTTCTAAATAGGTCCAAAGATAAAATTATCGCTAATCGTCAATGGAAGGGAGTAATTGGTAATTTAATTACACCGTTTTGACTTACTTTAGAAATTTGACTTCAGATAATGAATCCTAATATGAAAAGTAAATTGTAAGAAAATGTTTGTTGTTTTAATTACCAAAAAACAAATGTTTGTTGAAAGAGTAAACAAAAACATGTCAACTTCACATCAACCTTACACTAGTTAGTTTATATCTAAGAGAAAATGTTGGTTATGCACACGATTGAGAAGGTTAAAAACACAATAGAGTTACAAATAGAATGGGAGCAGGTCATAGCTGACAGTAGAACTCCAGCAAGATAACAGGTTGGGCATGAATGTCTCAATAAGGATTAGAACAAATTCTAGGTATGAGTTGGTTATTCATAATAGTGCAGGACAAGGTAAGAAACAAACTCAGAATAAGCAACAATAATAAGCACTCGAGCATATATATTAGCAGGCAGGCTTAAAAAGGCAGAATCAAGGTAACAAATAGGTAAGTTGAACAACTAGAAGGCATAGAGCCTCAAGAAAAGCTTCAAAATATATAATGGCATGTTGATTCATACAAATTCTTAGAGAAGACGTAGATATGAAGAGCAGGAATACAAACAGAAAGAAATAAAATTGCAAATGTCATACTGTCACGACCCGGATTTTCCCCCAACATCGGGATCGTGATGGCGCCTACTCGTGGTAGCTAGGCAAGCCATTGTATTCATACTATCCTGTTTTTAACACAATTTTAATTAAATAAATGCGGAATACTTTATCGAAATAGAAATAACTAATTACAAGATGATAATCATACTGAAATCCTCTACCCAAGACGTGGAGTCACCAACTCACGAACTACTAATGAATACTACACATAAAAGTTTGAAAAAAATATAACATAATTCTGTTTGTCTCGGAACAAAGAGACTACAGCTAGTAACATAAATAAAGAGAGATGCCGGGCCTGCGGACGTCTGCAAGCTACCTCGGTCTCAAATGTGATCAACTTCCACGCAATCGATTTACTGCTGCTGCTCCTGATCGTAACCTGGACCTGTGCAAAAACGCACAGAAGTGTAGTATCAGCACAACCGACCCCATGTGCTGGTAAGTGCCTGGCCTATCCCGGCGAAGTAGTGACAAGCCTAGGACCAGACACCCACATAAACCTGTGCAATTCAATATATATGTATACCACAGAATAACAAGAAATAACCAAATAATAACACAATAAGGGATATCTCAAAGAATTCAACAATTAACAACAGTTAATAAGTTCACAAGGAAAACAAGATATAATGGAAATACATGGAATATCAAGTCAAGGAATAGCAAACAATTGCACGGCATCACCCTTCGTGCTTTTACTCTCATCCTCACCAAATAAGCAAATAAAGTACACGGCATCACCCTTCGTGCTTTTACTCTCATCCTCACATCCATAGTACGGCATGATCCTTCGTACATGGTTCAATAACAGAGGGCACGGCATGATCCTTCGTGCATAAATAATAAAAGCATGGCACGGCATTAACCTTCGTGCATAAATAATAAAAGCATGGCACGACATCACCCTTCGTGCATTATCACTCTTCCTCACCCAAATAACAATCACAGTTAAGGGCAAAGAAAGAAACAGTAATTCATAAACTTCCCCAACAAGGGCAATCAATAATTATCTTCACAACAAGTCCCGACAAGGGAGAACAATAACAATTCTACAACCTGGCAAAGGTTCAACAATTCATTTGTAAATATATCTCACAATAAGCATTATCAACGACTCACGGTCATACTAGACGCCAGAGTGTATGGATGCTCGTCACCACAGCCCATACACCGCACTCGATCACATAACACATAACACATAATCCTATTCCCTCAAGCTAGGATAGAACAAACACTTACCTCGAATGTTTATGAACAATTCAATCCGTGGAAATGTCTTTTTCTTTCAAATTTGGCTCCAATCCAATCTTATCTATACACAATTGATTTAATATCATCAATACTACTCAACAAACTAATTCTCAAGACCAAATACAACTTTTACAACATTCTACCCGAAGTAGTGAATTTCGACCCCGGGCCCACATGGTCGGAACTCGGGGTTCGGACCAAAATCCGGTTACCCATCCCCCCACGAGTTCATGTATATAATTTGTTTCAAAATCGGACCTCAATTCGAGGTCCAATTTCCCAATTTATGAAAAACCCTATATTCTATCAAAAACAAGAAATTCTACCATGAAAACCTTTGATTTCTATTGAAAAACATGTTTAATGATGTTAGGAATTGAAAGAATTAAGTAAAAAGTGACTTACAATTGTTTTGATGAAGAAGAAATCCGTGAAGAATCGCAAATGGGTGTTTTTGTTTTGTAAAAAGTGAAGAAATGAGCTGAAAATCGTGTTTTACAGGGTCTCTGTGTTCGCATTTGCGAACATGGGTTCGCAATTGCGAACCCCGACCAATTTCTGAAGTTTGAAAATAAGCTAAGGTTGAGAAGTTCGCATTTGCGAACTTTTGTTCGCATTTGCGAAGCCAAGGCAAATCTGGGGGCTTCGCATTTGCGAACATATGTTCGCATTTGCGAACCAGGCTAGCCTCCAGGGACTTTCGCATTTGCGAACATTTGTTCGCATTTGCGAACAAGGCTGGGCTGAGGGACCTTCGCATTTGCGAAGAATGCTTCGCATTTGCGAAGCATGCCTTTTCACTGGAGGCCTCGCAATTGCGAGGTTTGGTTCGCATTTGCGAACCCAAACGGTCCTGGGCACCCTTCGCATTTGCGACCAAGGGTTCGCATTTGCGAACCCTGCCTTGACCTGCCACCTTCGCATTTGCGAGAAATACTTCGCAATTGCGAAGACAACAGCTGGGTGAAAAACCAGCAGTGCAAAAATTCAGAATTTCATCCAACGGCCTATCAAATCTTTACCCGAGCTCCCCGGGCTCCAAACCAAACATGTACACAACATCAAAAACACATTATGAACTTGTTCGTGCGATCACATCGCCAATATCACATCGTTTTCATTAAATCAAGCCTCAAATTCATGATTTTCATACTTTTGGTTTTCAAAACCTTCAAACTTGGAACTCAAGGTCCAAAACATCTCAAACGACATCCGAATGTCACCAAACTTTACAGAAATCACATATATAATATTTAAGACTTGTACGGGCGTCGGAACCAAAATACGAGCCCGATACCAAGGTCAATTAATTCATTTCCTTTAGCAATTACTTCAAAAACAATTTCATAGAAAAATTCATAACTTGGGCTCTAGGCCTCAGAATTCGACTCCGGACGCATGTCCAAGTCCCATATTTTCCTACGGACCTCTCGGGACCACCCAATCTCGGGTCCGGATCCGTTTACCAAAAATGTTGACCAAAGTCAACCATATCAATATTAATATTATTTTTATCCACATTTCTCATAGAATTCATATTTTCTATCACAAAATCTTTTCGGCTACATGCTCGGATCGTGCACGTAAAACGAGGCAACATAGAATGAGGTTTTCAAGGCCTCGGAAGCTCGAAATGATTAATAAAATAAGTGATGACACTTTGGGTCGTCACAATCTCCACCTCTAAAACAACCGTTCGTCCTCGAACGGACAAAAGAAAGAAGTACCTGAGTCAGGAAACAAGTGTGGGTAACGGCTCCGCATATCAGACTCGGACTCCCAGGTCGATGCCTCAGGAGGCTGACCTCTCCACTGAACACGCACAGAAGGATAACTCTTCGACCTCAACTGTCGAACCTGCCGGTCTAGAATGGCCACCGGCTCCTCCTCGTAAGATAAATCATTGTCCAATTGGACAGTACTGAAGTCTAACACATGTGTGGGATCGTCGTGGTATCTCCGAAGCATAGATACGTGAAAAACTGGATGCACGGCTGATAAGCTAGGCGGCAAAGCTAATCCGCAAGCCACCCCTCCCACTATGTCTAGAATCTCAAATGGACCAATATACCTAGGGCTGAGCTTGCCCTTCTTCCCGAACCTCATCACGCCCTTCATAGGCGACACCCGGAGCAATACTCGTTCACTAACCATGAAATCTACATCTCGAACCTTACGATCCGCATAAGTCTTCTGCCTGGACTGAGCTGAACGCAATCTCTCTGAATAGTCTTGACCTTATCCAAGGCCTCCTGAACTAAGTCTGTACCCAACAACCGAGCCTCTCCCGGTTCAAACCATCCAACCGGTGATCGACATCGCCTACCATACAACGCCTCATACGGAGCCATCTGGATGCTAGACTGGTAACTGTTATTGTAGGCGAACTCTGCTAATGGCAGAAACTGGTCCCACGAGCCTCCGAAATCAATAACACAGGCTTGAAGCATGTCCTCTAGAATACGAATAGTCCTCTCGGACTGGCCATCCATCTGAGGATGAAATGCTGTACTCAACTGAACCTGAGTGCCTAACTCCTGCTTGGACCGCTCTCCAGAACCGCGAGGTAAACTGCGTACCCCGATCAGAGATAATAGATACTGGCACTCCATGGAGACGAACAATCTCCCAAATGTAAACCTCCGCTAACCTCTCCGACGAGTAGGAGACAGATACTGGAATAAAGTGTGCTGATTTGGTCGGCCTATCAACAATGACCCAAATAGCATCAAATTTCCTCCGAGTCAAAGGAAGTCCAGTAACGAAGTCCATAGTGATCCGCTCCCATTTCCACTCGGGAATTTCAATCCTCCGGAATACACCACCAGGTCTCTGGTGCTCATATTTCACCTGCTGACAATTTAGACACCGAGCGACATACGCAACGATATCTTTCTTCATTCTGCGCCACCAATAGTGTTGTCGTAAGTCCTGGTACATCTTCGCGGCGCCTGGGTGAATAGAATACCGCGAACTGTGGGCCGCTGCTAAGATCAACTCTCGAATCCCTTCGACATTGGGCACACAAACTCGACCCTGCAATTTCAATACTCCATCATCATATAGATTTACATGTGTGGCACCTCCCCACTGTACTGTATCTCTCAACTCACGCAAATGAGGATCATCAAATTGCCTCTCACGGATACGCTCTAATAAAGAAGAACGAGCGACCGTGCGGGCTAACACCCTGCTAGGCTCAGAAATGTCTAATCTCACGAACCGGTTGGCTAAGGCCTGGACATCTAGAGCTAATGGTCTATGACTGACCGGAATGTATGCAAGACTACCCATGCTGGCATACTTTCTACTCAAAGCATCGGCCACCATATTGGCCTTGCCTGGGTGATATAAGATAGTAACATCATAGTCTTTTAGCAACTCTAACCATCTCCGCTGTCGTAGATTCAACTCCTTCTGCTTGAACAAGTACTGTAGGCTTTTGTGATCAGTGTACACCTCACATGTCACACCATATAGATAATGCCTCCGGATCTTTAAGGCATGAACCACTGCTGCTAACTCAAGATCATGAACTGGATAATTCTTCTCATGTATTTTTAAGCTGCCTCGAAGCATAAGCGATAACCTTACCATCCTGCATCAATATCGCTCCAAGCCCTGTACGAGATGCGTCACAATAAAGCTGTATAAGGCCCTGCACCTCGTAGGTAGTATTAACACCGGTGCGGTGGTCAAAGGCTGTCTTGAGCTTCGAAAGCTCGCCTCACACTCCTCGACCACTGGAGCTGGACACCCTTCCGGGTCAACCTGGTCATCGGGGCTGCAATAGAAGAAAATCCCTCTACAAAACGACGGTAGTAACCTGCTAATCCCAAGAAACTCCGGATCTTAGTCACTGAAGCTGGTCGAGGCCAATTCTGGACTGCCTCAATCTTTCTTGGGTCTACCTGAATCCCTTCCACTGATACAATGTGACCCAGAAATGCTACCGAACTCAACCAGAACTCACATTTCGAAAATTTGGCATATAGCTGATTATCCTTCAGAGTCTGAAGAACCACTCTGAGGTGCTGCTTGTGCTTATCCTGGCTGTGGGAGTACACCGGGATGTCATCTATAAAGACTATCACGAACAGATCTAAGTAAGGCCTGAATACTCGATTCATCAACTCCATGAATGCTGCTGGGGCATTGGTCAACCCGAAGGACATGACCAAGAACTCATAATGCCCATATCTAGAGCTAAAGGCTGTCTTAGGAATGTCAGCCTCCCTGATCTTCAGCTGATGGTAGCCTGACCTCAAGTCTATCTTAGAGAATACCCTCGCTCTCTGGAGCTGGTCAAACAAATCATCAATCCTCGGCATTGGATACTTATTCTTTATTGTCACTTTGTTTAATTGACGGTAATCAATACACATCCGCATCGAGCCATCTTTCTTCTTTACAAATAATATAGGTGCTCCCCAGGGGGAAACACTGGGCCTGATAAAGCCTTTCTCAAGAAGGTCCTGCAACTGATCTTTCAACTCTTTTAGCTCCGGCGGGGCCATACGATAGGGTGGAATAGAGATGGGCTGAGTGCCCGGTGCCAGATCAATACAGAAATCAATATCCCTGTCGGGTGGCATGCCCGGCAGGTCTGAAGGAAAAACCTCAGGAAACTCTCGTACAATAGGGACTGACTCAATGGAAGGAACCTCTGCGCTGGAATCACGAACATAAGCCAGATAAGCTAGACACCCCTTCTCGACCATGCGTCGAGCCTTAACATAGGAGATAACGGTGCGAACGGAGTGGCTTGAGGTACCTTTCCACTCTAATCGGGGTGATTCTGGCAAGGCTAAGGTCACAGTCTTAGCATGGCAATCAAGAATAGCATGGTATGGGGACAACCAGTCCATCCCCAATATGACATCAAAATCTACCATATCCAAAAGCAACAGATCAACACGGGTCTCAAGACCCCCAAATATAACTACGCACGAACGATGCACCCGATCGACTACAATGGAGTCACCCACTGGTGTAGCCACATAAACTGGAATATCCGGAGCATAGCGGGGCACGGCCAAATACGGTGCGAAGTAGGAAGACACAAAGGAATATATAGATCCAGGGTCAAATAATACTGTAGCACCTCTACCACACACAAGAATAATACTTGTAATCATGGCATCTGATGCCTCTGCCTCTGGCCTGGCTGGTAAAGCATAGAATCGGGGATCCGCACCTCCCCTCTGAGCTGCGTCTCTAGGACGACCATCAACCGGCTGACCTCTACCTCTCGCTGGACGGTCTCCACATCTACGGTCTCGACCTCCACCTCTATAATCTCTACCCCCGCCTCTGGCTGGCTGGGCAGGCTGAGGGTCAGTCGGGGCCTGAATCATAGGACGAGGACCTCGCTGCTGAGAGTTGCCCGCTGCTAGAGGGCAATACTTGATAAAATGACATGGGTCACCACAACCGTAGCAACTCTTAGACTGATAGGGCTGCTGGCCCCGACGACCTGAATGGCCTCCACGAACACTCTGAAGAGGCTGAGCATTAATAGGAGGTTGGTCTGAATAATGCCCCCGAACACCACGATCACCTGGTCCACCCCGTGAAGCCTGAAGGGCGGAATGAAAAGGCCTGGAGGACTGGCCTCTATCAAAGGATTCTCTGCCACCAGAGGAAGAACCACCAAACCTGCCTGAATGACGAGGCCTCTTATCCGAAGAATAACCGCCTCCCCTAGCAAGAGCCATCTCAACTCTGCGTGCTGCATTGGCTGCCTCCTGAAATGATATGTCACTCCCCACGCCCATAGCCATCTGGAGTCTAATTGGCTGATTAAGCCCATCTATAAACCTGCGGACCCTCTCCCGCTTTGTGGGAAGTATCACCACTGCATGACGAGCCAAATCGACAAATCTCGTCTCGTACTGTGTGACCGTCATAGTGCCCTGATGGAGGCGCTCAAACTACCTCCGAAGTACATCCCGCTGAGTAGCGGGGAGAAACTTCTCCATAAATAGTTTCGCAAACTGATCCCATGATAGAGCTGGGGACCCTGCTGGTCGAGTCAAGCAATAATCTCTCCACCAAGTCTTGGCAGATCCTGCAAGTCTGAAGGTACAGAAGTCAACTCCGTTTGTCTCCACGATCCCCATAGTCTTGAGAATCTCATGGCAACTGAATAAGAAGTCCTGAGGATCCTCTGATGTGGCTCCGCTGAATGTAGTGGTAAATAGCTTGGAGAACCGATCAAGTCTCCATAACGAATCAGAAGTCATGGCCGCTCCATCACCGGCATGAGCTGTGGTACCTGACTGAGTGGCCACAGCTGGCTGAACCACTAGTACCTGAGGCTGAGGAGCTACTGGCTCCGAAGTACGAGCAATAGGAGTCTGGGCCCCTCCCCCAGCCTGAGAAGCGGCTGGTGCAACTGATAATAAACCCGCTCTGGAAATGCTGTCCATAAATCTCGCTATTCTGACCAAAGCATCCCGGAGATCCGGGGTAAATAAAACCTCTCCCGGGACCTGAGCTGGGCCCACTGGAGCTGCTGGGACTGGAACCTCCTCGTCAATTTCAATATGAGGCTCCACCTCTGGGGTAGCTGCCTGGGGCTGAGCTCTACCCCTACCACGGCCTCTAATACGGGCTTGGCCCCTGCCCCTCACGGGAGCTGCCTGGGGCTCGGGCTGCTGGTCAGCGGACGAAGAAGCGCGTGTCCTCACCATCTGCGAAAGGACAGAATAGAAATTCAATCAGTAATTGAGGAACAAGTCGCATGACAAGAAAGAACAAATGAGAGACTCTTTCCTAACTCAATAGACTCTGGAGGACAAGTACAGACGTCTCCGTACCTACCTCTCAAACTCTACTAAGCTTGTTCGTGAGTGGTGAGACCTATGTAACCTAGAGCTCTGATACCAACTTGTCACGACCCGGATTTTCCCCCAACATCGGGATCGTGATGGCGCCTACTCGTGGTAGCTAGGCAAGCCACTGTATTCATACTATCCTGTTTTTAACACAATTTTAATTAAATAAATGCGGAATACTTTATCGAAATAGAAATAACTAATTACAAGATGATAATCATACTGAAATCCTCTACCCAAGACGTGGAGTCACCAACTCACGAACTACTAATGAATACTACACATAAAAGTTTGAAAGAAATATAACATAATTCTGTTTATCTCGGAACAAAGAGACTACAGGCTAGTAACATAAATAAAGAGAGAGACGCCGGGCCTGCGGACGTCTGCAAGTTACCTCGGTCTCAAATATGATCAACTCCCACGCAATCGATTTACTGCTGCTGCTGCTCCTGATCGTAACCTGGACCTGTGCAAAAACGCACAGAAGTGTAGTATCAGCACAACCGACCCCATGTGCTTGTAAGTGCCTGGCCTATCCCGGCGAAGTAGTGACAAGCCTAGGACCAGACACCCACATAAACCTGTGCAATTCAATATATATGTATACCACAAAATAACAAGAAATAACCAAGTAATAACACAATAATGGATATCTCAAAGAATTCAACAATTAACAACAGTTAATAAGTTCACAAGGAAAACAACATATAATGGAAATACATGGAATATCAAGTCAAGGAATAGCAAACAATTGCACGGCATCACCCTTCGTGCTTTTACTCTCATCCTCACCAAATAAGCAAATAAAGTACACGGCATCACCCTTCGTGCTTTTACTCTCATCCTCACATCCATAGTACGGCATGATCCTTCGTACATGGTTCAATAACAGGGCACGGCATGATCCTTCGTGCATAAATAATAAAAGCATGGCACGACATTAACCTTCGTGCATAAATAATAAAAGCATGGCACGGCATCACCTTTCGTGCATTATCACTCTTCCTCACCCAAATAACAATCACAGTTAAAGGCAAAGAAAGAAACAGTAATTCATAAACTGCCCCAACAAGGGCAATCAATAATTATCTTCACAACAAGTCCCGACAAGGGAGAACAATAACAATTCTACAACCTGGCAAAGGTTCAACAATTCATCTGCAAATATATCTCACAATAAGCATTATCAACGACTCACGGTCATACTAGACGCCAGGTGTATGGATGCTCGTCACCACAGCCCATACACCGCACTCCATCATATAACACATAGCAAATAATCCTATTCCCTCAAGCTAGGATAGAACAAACACTTACCTCGAATGTTTATGAACAATTCAATCCGTGGAATGTCTTTTTCTTTCAAATTTGGCTCCAATCCAATCTTATCTATACACAATTGATTTAATATCATCAATACTACTCAACAAACTAATTCTTAAGACCAAATACAACTTTTACAACATTCCGCCCGGAATAGTGAATTTCAACCCCGGGCCCACATGGTCGGAACTCGGGGTTCGGACCAAAATCCGGTTACCCATCCCCCACGAGTTCATGTATATGATTTGTTTCAAAATCGGACCTCAATTCGAGGTCCAATTTCCCAATTTATGAAAAACCCTATATTCTATCAAAAACAAGAAATTCTACCATGAAAACCTTTGATTCCTATTGAAAAACATGTTTAAAGATGTTAGGAATTGAAAGAATTAAGTAAAAAGTGACTTACAATTGTTTTGATGAAGAAGGAATCCATTAAGAATCACAAATTGGTGTTTTTGTTTTGTAAAAAGTGAAGAAATGAACTGAAAATCCTGTTTTACAGGTCTCTGTGTTCGCATTTGCGAACATGGGTTCGCAATTGCGAACCCCGACCAATTTCTGAAGTTTGAAAAATAAGCTAAGGTTGGGAAGTTCGCATTTGCGAACTTTTGTTCGCATTTGCGAAGCCAAGGCAAATCTGGGGGCTTCGCATTTGCGAACATATGTTCGCATTTGCGAACTAGGCTGCCTCCAGGGACTTTCGCACTTGCAAACATTTGTTCGCATTTGCGAACAAGGCTGGGCTGAGGGACCTTCGCATTTGCGAAGAATGCTTCGCATTTGCGAAGCATGCCTTTTCACTGGAGGCCTCGCAACTGCGAGGTTTGGTTCGCATTTGCGAACCCAAACGGTCCCGGGCACCCTTCACATTTGCGACCAAGGGTTCGCATTTGCGAACCCTGCCTTGACCTGCCACCTTCGCATTTGCGAGAAATACTTCGCAATTGCGAAGACAACAACTGGGTGAAAAACCAGCAGTGCAAAAATTCAGAATTTCATCCAACGGCCTATCAAATCTTTACCCGAGCTCCCGGGCTCCAAACCAAACATGTACACAACATCAAAAACACATTATGAACTTGTTCGTGCGATCACATCGCCAATATCACATCGTTTTCATCAAATCAAGCCTCAAATTCATGATTTTCATACTTTTGATTTTCAAAACCTTCAAACTTGGAACTCAAGGTCCAAAACATCTCAAACGACATCCGAATGTCACCAAACTTTACAGAAATCACATATATAATATTTAAGACTTGTACCGGGCGTCGGAACAAAAATACGAGCCCGATACCAAGGTCAATTAATTCATTTCCTTTAACAATTACTTCAAAAACAATTTCATAGAAAAATTCATAACTTGGGCTCTAGGCTTCAGAATTCGACTCCGGACGCATGTCCAAGTCCCATATTTTCCTACGGACCTCTCTGGACCACCCAATCTCGGGTCCGGATCCGTTTACCAAAAATATTGACCGAAGTCAACCATATCAATATTAATATCATTTTTATCCACATTTTTCATAGAATTCATATTTTCTATCACAAAATCTTTCCGGCTACATGCTCGAATTGTGCACGTAAATCGAGGCAACATGGAATGAGGTTTTCAAGGCCTCAGAAGCTCTAAATGATTAATAAAATAAGTGATAACCCTTTGGGTCGTCACAATATATTACCAATTACAGAAGAACAAGTAAACAAGAGGATTAATTTCAGCAACACTTCAGTGTTAATAGCAAAACAAATAGTAGAACCCAGGAATATCTGTCTGTTAGAGTTTCCTAGGGTTTCGAATGAACCCCGAGCAGTGCTCACACTGAGAAAGGCTCAAGAATTGAATTATGGTGACCTTGTCTTTCAGTCGGCCAAAAGATTGCCTCAGAATAGTACAATACAAGAGAGAACAAGAGAACAGTAGTAGTTTTTAGCGATTAGAGTCTCTCCAAAGGGGAAATTGGGGAAATGTTTATATAGTGGTAGTCTAATGACCTGACCGGTCGTTTGAGCTCTAGCACGCCGTTTGGTAGTTTAAATTCAAAATCTTTATGTTGAAAGAGTTAACAATGGTTTGACTTTGAGTAAATGACCTTGGGATTGAGATTTGAAGTTTCCAATAGGTTTGTATGGTAATTTTGGACTTGGAAGTATATTCGGTTCGAGATTTGGATGACCCGGGAGCGTTTCGGTGCTTATTGTGAAAAGTTGGCATTTTGAAAGAATTTTATAAATTTGGGTTTAAGTGTATTTTAATATTATCGGTGTTCGTTTGGGATTCTAAGCTAAGGAATAGCTCTGTATGTTTATTCGGGTCTTAGGAGCGCATCTGGATGTGAATTTGGAGGTCTGTAGATCATTTTGGGGTCATTTGGTGGAAGTTAAAAATTTGGAGGTTTTGGGAAGTTTGCCGGGATTGGACTTTTTGATATCGGGTTCGGATTGTGATTTCGAAAACTAGAATTGGTCTGTTATGTCATTTATGTCTTGTGCGTAAAATTTGAAGTCAATCGAACTTGATTTGATAGGTATCGGCGTCGAATGTAGAAGTTGGAATTTTTTTTGTTTTATTAAGCTTGAATTGGGGTGCGATTCGTATTTTAAGCATTGTTTGATGTGATATGAGGCCTCAACTATGTTCGTATGATATTTTAAGACTTGTTGGTATATTTGGTTGGGGTCTGGGGGCCTCAGGTGTATTTCAGATATGTTTCAGGTATTATCAGATCATTTTGGGCTACTTTGGATGTGGGTTTTCTGTTGTCTGGTGTTGTTCTTCACGTTCGCGAAGAAGGATTTTACTGCTGGGACTTTTTTCTTCGCGTTCGCAAAGAAGGAATTCCTGCTTTCTGTCATCTAAATTTGGAAGCTTATATCTCACAATCTATAAGGAATTTAAAGATGATCCAAAAATAAAAGTGTAGCCCTTAGTATTTAGTTTTTAGAACAATCAAACCATTTGGCATTAGGATTTATGTACAAAACGTTATGTTTGGTATACTACAGGCTGTGCAGGAAGATGTGTGGAAATTGCGAAGAAGAAATTTGTGTTGTACGGAGCTGAATTTGTCAGATTATATCTCAAAATCTATAAGGAACTGGGATATGACCAAAATATTAAAGTTGTAGTTCCTGGTTTCTTGTTTTCATAAAGTTAAACCATTTGTCATTTGGAGTTTTGTACAAATTGTTATAACGCATTATACTAGAGGTTGTCCGAGAAGAGTTTGGAAATGGCTTTTGAGAATTTTGTTCATCGCGAACGCGATGGGTGGCTCTCGAACGTGAAGAAAGAAGTCAGTGCAGTGTTATAAGTCCCCTATTTCGGACCTTTGAGCCATTATTTCGTACTATTAGTTAAGGATTTTCACCACAAAACATGGGGTAAGCATTCTTGACTCACTTGTGATTATATTTCATGGGTTAATCTTCATTTTTAGATTTTTCAAGAAGAACTAGGAAGAAATTTCTATAATTTCACAAAATGAATTTTTGAGTGTTGAATATCAATTCAGAATCTGATTTGAATGAATTAGTATAGTTGAACTCGTAATTGAATGAGTTTTTGAATTTTGTGAGTTTCATCGAGTTTCGAGATGTGGGTCCCACTGCCAAATTTTCGAGCAGAGTTAGAAATTTAATAAATTGTTAAATTTCAAGTGTTGGAGTATATTTTGATTAGTTTGCACATTGTTTGACTAGTTTCGGATTGAACGACACCAAGTTGGGGATTTATAGAGAAATTGTGACCATAAAGTGGGCTTTAAGACGAGGTAAGTCTCTTTTCTAACCTTGTAAGGGGGAATTAACCCCATAAGTTAATTGAATTATATGTGCTTTTATTTGTGGGGGTTGCATACACACAAGGTGACGAGAGTCCATATGTAGCTGCTAATTATGCGTATGTCCGGGTATCTTAGGTTTACACCATGCCTTGTTGACATCGTTATTTGATTGTGATTATTATTTTCCTTGACTATAGGTGAAATTGAAGATTTCAAGATTTAAACGTTATCACTTTAGTTTTCTTATTTTTGAAAGAATTGAGGAATAATATGATAACTTTGACAAATCTATGTTCACTCGTGTCGCAAGTATATTTTGCGAGCAAGGTAAATTCCATTAATCTCATGGGAGCAATTGTTCGCTTCGGTAGGTTAATAGATACATCTATGATTCGGGACGTACGACCTTGGCATAATTAATGCGTAAAAAATTCTTAGAGCCCAATTATAATTGACTTTGTTTCATTGGCTTGAGAGATTAATTTGTTAAATGATGAAAATTAATTTGAGATTTACTATTAGTGAAAGAATTGCTTATGTATTTCTTGTTATTAAGTTTTCAGCTATATTTATCTAATCCATGCTTAATTATAATTTCAGTACTTTATTGTTAGCCCATAGTAAGTGTCTAAGTCTACTCCTCGTCACTACTTCTTCGAGGTTAGACTAGATACAAATACTTACTAGGTGCATGTTAATTTACGTACTCATACTACACTTGTTGCATATTTTATGAAGGTACATATATGTCTACTAGTCTTTTGGTGCTGAGGTACTACTATTACGGCGACTTGCGGTGAGCTACATTCCATGTACGAACCCACAACATACAGAGTTCCCATCAGAGTTATTTATATTTTCCTGTCTAATTTGTATTCTAGACAGGTGTTAAATGTTATCGTATTTCCTAGTTGATGCTCAAGCATCAGTGACATCGCATTTTGGGGGTTCTTACTGGATGTTTAGTATGGTAGTTCACGTAATTATTATTATTTCACCTTATGAATTCTATTTCATATTATTTAATTAATGGGAATTATGATTTCAAAAGTAATAAAGATGTGTAATTAAGTAGATTAATTATCGTTTGCTTGCCTATAGTGGCATTAGGCGCCATCACGACCTATAGTGAATTTTAGGAAACAGGCAAATAAACAAGGAAAGAAATCAAGTAAACATGAACACAAAGAGTAAAATCTCGCATGCAAGTTAGTAAGTAACCGAAAAGGAAAAAATCAAACTCCAAACCCTAGTTAGGCTTTAATACTCAACAATCGGTCAACTTGTAAGAAGAATCCTAATTTTCTTCGTGTATATGGACAAGATATTGTCCAAATCTCCAAGATTGAGGTTGATTCTTGTTCGATATAGAGATGATATTTGCCCAAATTGGGCAAATACCTAACTAATACCATAACCGCATAACCAGTAGTAAAGAAACCCATATATGGTAAGCAAATAATGGTAGAGTTTCATTATTAATGGGATTAGGATAAGGAGTTAAGGGGAGGCGGCTAGGGCTCTTCAGAAGAAAGAAGGGAGGGTTAAGAGCATTTATGAACGGCTTAGGGAAAATGGACTAGGGTTTCAGGGGCAGGTTAATTAAAAATGGTGGGGTGTTTGTAGACTGTTGAGCTTGAAAGATCAAAGGTCATGATTAAGGAATAGGCTCGGGACGTCCAATAGGTCGCGATCAGATCATTTTAAATAGGGTCGTTTGGTTTGGGCTTCTGAGGCTTAATAAAGATGGGCCAGCTTGTCTGGGCCTTGATTTTGATCGGAAATCAACTCAAAATTGGGCTACAATTTAAATACATGAAATTCATTAAAATAAATTATCAAAATGATCTATTTGTAATAAAAATATTATTTATACAGTAAAATGCTTAAAATAATAGTTTAACATAATAAAAATATAAGAGATGCTATTTTAGTATAAATAATATAATTATGTATAACATATAGGTTGGTATCACAAAATTATATAAAATATCTTTAAAATACTAATATAATAATATAAAATAAAGTAAAATACTATGAAGTATATATATGGATCCAAATAATAAATTTGAATGACTAAATAATCACAAAATAATATAAAGGGGAAATTAATAAATATTTGGACGATTTAAATGCAAAAAAATCAATGTTAAAACTTTAAAAATTATGGAAAAATTATAGAAAATACTTGTATGACTTTTGTAAATTAAATAATGATATGAAATGGTATTTTGTAAGTATATATATTATTTAAAAAATATGAGGGCAAAATTAGGTATAAACACTCTCAAACTTACTTTACTCAACTCACTTTTGCTTTTAACCTCATTCTTCACAGAAACCCTTACGTCCTTCTGCTAACTATGGCCTCCTCTTACAGAAACTCCAGTTCAAAGAAACAACTTATGATGTTGCTCCTCCTACTCCTCCTACGGTGAGCACAATTATCCCCAAAAAGCTTACTACGGCTAAGGACTTCGAAGATAAGTTCCCTTCGACTAACTTCCGCGTATGGGTTGTTAGTGTATACCCTTCTTCCGTCCGTCCTTCAAGAATCTCTACTGTAAAGGAAGATTTTGGTTGCCACGATTTGAACATCATCGCTCCCTATCTGGTGGAGCGGGTAAACTTTCCTAAAAAGGGTTTTACGTATGTTTACTTTGGGCCAATTTTCATTGAGCGGGGGACTTGACTCCGTAATCTTGGAGTTTTGCATCTGCTATCAAGTCTGCTTGGATCAGGTGAGCCCTTCTGTGTCGCAAACAGTAGCTTGTGTTTGATGATTATATCAGGAGAGAGGGGAGGAACTCTCTCTGCCTGGATTGATGAAATGTATTTCCCCAAGATTTTTCGTGGGGAAATGATAAATTTCAACAAATGTGGTCATCGTGCTTTCCTCACCAGCATGGATGATGACAATGACCGTGGCTGGATGGAGCAATTCGTTATAGTTTCCACAAGGGACATCATCCTGTCCACAACCTTATCCTTTCTTGAATCATGGAATTGTACACGTAAGTTCAACGTCTATCCTTTCTTTTGGTTAAAGGTTATTCTATGCTATTGTTGATCCTTCTTTTTTCATTATTTCAGCAACTCGGTGGACACCACCAAGGGTAGAAGGCTCGGATCAACAGGTCCAGAAAATTTTGGATGTTATCATACTTGAGACCCACCGACGAAAAGAACTGGCCTTCATATACGGGTGGAAGGCCAAAAATCATCATAAGTTGATGCTTGAGTTTATCTTGTTCTTTATCTCACATATAAGAAATCTGGCTAATTTCCTTTTATCTAATTTCAGGTCTTCCTCAAGGCTCTGTTACAGTCCCTGAGAAGGACGTTTTGGCTGATCTCATAGACGCGGCAAAGTATTGCAGCAGGCCTTCTCCCTAACGGGTGTCACCAGATCTGCTTATGGTAGGAATGCTTCCTCTCGGAGTCCTCATCCAGAGAACAAGCAAAAAAAGGCAACGCTCCTACACGGCCGAGGGTAAATATAAAATGGTGAAGAGCATCACGCTCGAGTCAGTCGCACACATTATGATGATCGATGATCATGGAAGAGCCAGTGATGAATGGGCTTCTCAATATAGAAGACGTAGACTTTCGTTAGATCAATAGACTGCCTAATATCTTGAGCTAGTGTGTCAAGACCTAAACCCCGGTCATGATGGCGTCCAACATATTTCTAGGCAAGACCGACCATTTCTTAATAACCAGTTCAAATATTATTTCAAAGATTTCAATTTAAGGTCAAATATTCCAATTTCGTAACAATAATAACAACGCGGAATGCAAAACAACTGAAATAACAGCCCAACAGATCCGGTGTCACAAGTTTGAGCCTCTAAACAACACAGTAAAACCTATACAATTGAGTCTAAATAGGATAAATAAAAGATAGATAGTGGAAGGGAGAGATCGGGTCATGCGGACGCTGGCAGCTACCTCGATGTCTCCTCAACAGTTGGAAATATGGCAATATAGCTCAACTGCCCTCCTAAATCCCTGTATCTGCACACAAGGTGCGGGGAGTAGAGTGAGTACTTCTAACTCAGTGAGTAGTAGCAATAAATAATAACTGAAGATAAGAAAACCTGTAAGAACACTAAACAGTTCTAAAGGCAACAATACAGGTAATACCATCTCTAAGATAGAAAGTCCAGTTTTAGTCTACTACTATCTCACACTGATACAACACTGTTGCGACGCGCAACCCGATCCTTACTAATACTGCTGCGGCGTACAACCCGATCCAATATAGTATATAAAATGTTGCGGCGTGCAGCCCAATCCAATATACTAGATATAATACTGCGGCGTGCAGCTCGATCCAATATATATATATATATATATATATATATATATATATATATATATATATATATATATATATATATATATATATATATAATTGCGCTCACGGGGTGTGTGCGGACTCGGAGGGCTCCGCCGATCCAAGCGCTATAATATTGCGGCGTGCAGTACGATCCACATATGTATATCACTGCAGCGTGCAGTCCGATCCATATATATATCAGTGCGGCGTGCAGTCCGATCCATATATATATCATATATATATATTACTGCAGCGTGCAGTCCGATCCGATACATGTATATGTATATACTGCTGCGGCGTGCAGCCCGATCGGGTATATATATCAATACCTCACTATGGGTCCTCGACCCCTCTTAATCTATATAGAATTGGCCTCTCGGGCCTACTCAGCTAGAACAGGGTATTCAACCCTAGGTATTCTCACTTAGAGTACATTTTTAGTACCGGTTCATGTTATGCTATACGGTTAAGAGTACGACTGAGAGTATGTGTTCAACAGATGTGTGGGTCATTTAGCTCCACAAGCTTCCCTAAGGTTCTACAGATCAACACAAGGCCCCAAACATGACAACTAGCCCAATTATACAAATATAAGCTCAGTCAGTCAATATGCAAAGTAAACCATCAATCGGGATGGACTAAGCCTGAATCCCCAGTCACAATATCACCACGCTCATCATTTAACGCATGTTTCGTCTTAACATAGCACTGTATAGTGCAAACACGAGGTTTCAAACCCTTAGTATATCATTCATGACTACCACTCACCTCGAACCGACCAAAGTCCTAGCTAGCCTTGTGCTTTCCTCGCAAATCAACCTCATTGGGTGCCAAATCTAATCAAAACCAATAAGAATACATCAAAATAGGCTAATAAATCATAACCCAATCGAAAGGACTCAAAAAACACCCAAAAATACGAAGTTGCCAAAACCCGAGCCCGGGCCCGCTTCTAAAAAAATTACATTCACATTTTCAGAATCCTCGTCTCGCCACGAGTCGTGCATATAAAATTTATCAAAATCGGACTTCAAATGAGCCGCCAAATCATGATTTTACATTGCAAAAATCCAAGCTCTAACTCCCTCAATTTATGCCCAATTTCAGAGAATTAATGGAAGATTCTTCGATAAAATGATGTATTAAGACCACGAGACTTACCTCCAATCACTTCCCGATTAAATCCTCTTCAAATTCTATCAATTATCTCTCAAGGTGCTCAAAAATGGAGGAAAATATGAAAGCTCCGCGACTGGTTTCTTTCTTAAATTCCATTTTGTCACCCAGTTTTAACCTTATGCGATTGTAGCCATGCTATTGCGATCACATAGCACAAATTTTCTACCGCAAAAATTCCTCTCATGCGATCGCACTCCTTCCCTTGCGATCGCATAGAAAAAGTTCCATGCCAGGTACCCCAGGCCAAATAACACTATGCGATCGCACACCTTCCATGCGATCGCAGAGAACGAATTCACAATACTATGCGATCGTAACCCCTAATAAACGATCGCATAGAACAAACTCAGACCCATCTTCCATCCTTCTATGTGATCCCAATAACTCCTATGCAATCGCATAGAGCATTTCTCTGCAACACATACCAGCAACCAACAGACCTCCCAAAATATAAGAATTGATCCGTTTGGACCCCCGGATTCACCCCGAGGCCCCCGGGACCTCAACGTAAACCACCAACCTATTCCAAAATATGATGCGAACTTATTCCAATCATAAAAACATATCCGTTAACACAAAAATCATCAAATTAAGGCGGATTCAAGCCTAAGTTTCAACTAAAACTTCCGAAACCTATATCCAATCTAAAACCCGACCAAAGGATGTCCGAATGACCTGAAAATTTGCAGACATATCCAAAATCACCTAACGAAGTTACTGAAACTGTTTGAATTCCATTCCGACTCTCGGATCAAAATCTCACCTATTGATCGGAGATCGCTAAAATTCCAACTTCGCCAATTCAAGCCTATTTCTACACCGGACCTTTGAATTCAATTTCGATCACTCTCCTAAGTCACAAATCATCTACCGAAACTAACCGAACCATCAAAATTCAATTCCGATCCCTCTAACTTACAAGTCAACATTCGGTTGACTTTTCCAAACTATTCCTTTATCAAAGAGACTATTTGTCTCATTTCTTACCAAACTCGATCCGAATTGACTCAAATTCACCAAATACATATATTAAAACATGAACAAGCATATAACGGGTAAAATAGGGTGGTAACTCACGTGACGGCAGAACGGGTCATCACATTCTCCCCAACTAAAACAAACGCTCATCCTCGAGCGGGTCAAGAATCATACTTGTAGTCTCAAATAATTGGGGATATCTACTCCGCATCTCCTACTTGGTCTCACAAGTAGCCTCCTCCACGGGACGACCTCTCCACTGTACCTTTACTGAAGCAATACCCTTAGACCTCAACTTTCGAACCTGTCGACCCCAGAATAGCCATCGGCTTCACATCATAAGATAGATCATCATCAAGCTTAATAGTACTGAAGTCCAACACATGAGACGGATCCCGGACATACTTCCGGAGCATAGACACATGGAATACTGGATGTACACTGGACAAGCTGGGTGGCAAAGCTAGCTCATATGCCACCTCCCCAATCCTCATAAGTATCTCATAAGGACCAATGAACCTGGGACTCAACTTCTCTTTCTTCCCGAACCACATGACACCCTTCATGGGTGAAACCTTCAACAAGACCCTCTCGATAACCATGAAAGACACATCTCGAACCTTCCGGTCCGCATAAATCTTCTGGCATGACTGTGTTGTGCGAAGTCTCTCATGGATCAACTTCACTCTCTCCAAAGCAACCTGAACTAACTCAGTACCGATCAATCTAGCCTCACCAGGCTCAAACCATCCCAAAAGGGATCTGCACCACCTACCATATAATTCCTCAAACGGGGCCATCTAAATACTCGACTGATACCTGTTATTGTAGGCAAACTCTGCAAGCAGTAAAAGCTCATCCCATGAACCTCCAAATCGATCACATAGGTACGCAACATATCCTTCAAGATTTGAATAGTGCGCTCAGACTGTCCGTCTGTCTGAGGATAAAATGTTGTGCTCAACTCTACCTGCGTACCCAACTCCCACTGAAATTCTCTCCAGAACTGATAAGTCAACTGAGTTCCTCTATATGATATAATAGACACTAGAAACCCGTGTAATCTGACAATCTGCTGAATAAAGATCCATGCTAACCACTCCGACAAATAAGTAGTACATACTGGAATTAAGTGTGCGAATTTGGTCAGCCGATCAACAATCACCCACACTGAATCAAACTTCCTCGAATTTTGAGGGAGAGCACTCACGAAATCCATAGAAATCCCCTCCTATTTCCATTCAGGAATAACCATACGCTGAAGAATACCGCCCCATCTCTAATGCTCATACCTGACCTGCTGGAAGATGAGACATCTGGCTACATGACTAAAAATATCCATCTTCATCTTCCTCCACCAGTAATGCTTCCTCAAGGCCTGTTACATCTTCGCGGCAACCGGATGAATGGAGTACTGTGAGCTGTGAGCCTCCTCTAATATCAATTCTCGAAGACCATCTACATTGGGCACACAAATATGGGCGTGCATCCTCAAAACACCATCACTATCAATAGACACATCCCTGGTATCATCATGCAAAACTTTGTCCTTAAGGACAAGCAAATGTGGATCATCATACTGACGCTCTCTGATGTGATCATATAAAGAGGACAAAGAAACAACACATGCCAACACCCGACTCAGCTTAGAAATATCCAACCTCACTAGCCAATTGGCCAACGCCTGAACATCACATGCAAAGGGCCTCTCCCCAACTGGAATATAAGCCAAGCTACCAATACTAACCGCCTTTCGGCTCAAAGAATCGGCCACAACATTGGCCTTCTCCGGATGATACAATATGGTAATATTATAATCCTTAAGAAACTCAAGCCACCTCAGCTGTCTCAAATTAATATCTTTCTGTTTGAACATATGCAGAAGGTTGTAATTATTAGTATACACCTCACAAGAAACACCATACAAGTAATGTCTCCAAATCTTCAGAGCGTAAACTATGACTGCTAACTCCAAATCATGCACATGGTAGTTCTTCTCATGGGGATTCAACTGGCGAGAAGCATAAGCAATAACCCAACCCTCCTGCATCAACACACATCTAATGCCAACTCTCGAGGCATTACAATACATAGTATAATAATCTGAAGCTGACGGCAATATCAAAACCAGCGCGTGGTCAATGTTGTCTTGAGCTTCTGAAAGCTCTCCTCACACTCCTCGGACCACACAAATGGAGCACCCTTCTAAGTCAACCTAGTCAAGGGTGAAGCAATAGAAGAAAATCCCTAAACAAATCAGCGATAATATCCTGCTAATCCCAAGGAACTACGAATCTCAGTGGCTGACGTCAGTCTAGGCCAACTCTACACCACCTCTTTCTTCTTCTAATCCACCTGTATCCCATCACTCGACACCACGTGTCCCAAAAAAGCCACAGAATCGAGCCAGAACTCACACTTGGAGAACTTGACATAAAGCTTCTCCTCCCGCAACCTTTGTAATACAACTCTCAGATGATGAGCATGATCCTCCTAGCTACGAGAGTACACCAGGATGTCATCAATAAACATGATCACAAAGGAATACAAATATAGCCGGAACACGTTGTTCATCAAATGCATGAATGAGGCTAGGGCATTAGCCAGCCCAAAAGACATTACTAGAAACTCATAGTGCCCATATCTCGTCCTGAAGGCTGTCTTCATGATATCAGAATCTCTAATCTTCAGTTGGTGATAGCCTGAACGAAGATCAATCTTCGCGAATACCCTTGCTCCCTGGAGCTGATCAAACAAATCATCAATGCGTGGCAGATGATACTTGTTCTTTACTGTTACCTTGTTCAGATGCCTGTAATCAATACACATCCTCATGGAGCCATCTTTCTTCTTGACAAACAAGATTGGTGCACCCCACGGTGACACACTCGACCGAATGAACCCCTTATCTAGGAGTTCCTAAAGCTGCTCCTTCAATTCCTTCAACTCAGCTGGTGCCATACAATAAGGAGGAATATAAATAGGCTGACTGCCCGGCACCAAATCAATCCCAAAGTCAATATCCCTGTCCGGTGGCATGCCCGACAGGTCTAAGGGAAACACAACAGGGAAATCCCTCACAACGGGAATAAAATCAATACTGGGAGTCTCAACTCCAATATCCCGCACAAATGCCAAATACGGCAAACATCCCTTCCCAACCATCCGTTGAGTCTTTAAGAAAGAAATTACCCTGCTGGGTACATAATCAGTCATGCCTCGCCCCACGATCCACGGAATACCCAGCAGAGCCAATGTGTCTGTCTTGGCATGACAGTCTAGAATAGCGTGGCACGGAGATAGCCAGTCCATGACCAAAATAACATCGAAATCGATCATGCTCAATAGCAGCAAGTCTACTCGGGTCTCCAGACCCCAAATAGTAACAAGACAGGACCGGTACATATGGTCCACAATAGTGGTATCTCCCACCGGGGTAGATAAATGCACGGGCAATACAAGATACCCTCGGGTCGTGCCCAAATGAGGAGAAAATTATGAAGATACATAGGAATAAGTGGAACCGAGATTGAATAAAATAGAGGCATCTCTGTGGTAGACTGAAATAATACCTATAATAACAGCATCTGAAGCAACCGCATCTGAACGGCCCTGAAGAGAATAACAACGAGCCTGACCACCTGATCGGCCTCCCCCTCGAGGGCGACCCCTGGCTGCCTGACCCTCACCCCTAGCTGGCGGGGCGAGTGCTGAAGTAGATGGACCAGAAGATGAGGGTTGTCCCCTCTGCTGAGATGGCGTGGATACAAGGCGGGGACACTCTCTCCAAATATGCCCAAACTCCCCACAATCAAAGCAACTCCTGGGTGCTGGGGGCTGGGACTAAAGGGAACCCCTCGCACCGGAGTGGCTAGCTGAAGAACTCGGTCGAGATGACCCTTGAACAGTTGTAGCCTGAGATTAACTCTACGCTGGAAGGGAACTAAGAGATGGCTAGCCCTCGTGAGAGCTTTGACGACCTCGGCCAGAAGATGACCCATGATACTCTAAGCGGGCTGGCTGTGAAGATCTAAAAGAATGACCTCGGCTCTGCTGACCCTAGCCTCTAGACCGAGCACCGCCGAAACTACCTGATCCCCGAGGCCTCTTGGCCTCCCTCCCCTCTCGCTCTTGGTGATGGTCTGTCTCAATGTCGTGATCTATATCAACTGTATCCTCGAATGAATGACTCAGTACCCTCTCTCGGGTCATCAAGATGCAAATAAGATAAATAAGTCCATCAACAAAGCGTCTGATCCTCTCCTAATCAGTAGGAACCATTCATGGTGCATATCTAGCTAACTCTGAAAACCTCACCTCATACTCTGTCACTGACATATCCCCCTGATGGAGCCACTCAAACTGCCTGCGTAACTCCTCCCTCAGATATCGGGGTATCCACTTCTCTATAAAAATAGTGGAGAACTCCTGCCATGTCAATAGCGCCGCACCTGCAAGGCTACGGCGCTCATAAGCCTCCCACCATGTGAAGGCTGCTCCCTGAAAGTGGAAAGTAGTAAATGATACAACACCCGACTCAAGAATCCCTATTATATGGAGCATACGGCGACACTTGTCAAGAAAGCCCTGGGCATCCTCACCGGGAATACCACTAAATATAGGTGGTGAAAGTCTACTAAATCTATCAAGATGATGCTGCTCGTCATCAGGCATCATTGGGACCCTGTCACCCTGTACCTGAATAACCGACTGAACCGGAGCCACTAGCTGGACTGGTGGCACCTCAGGTGTCTGAAGACCATGCACTACCTGCACTGGAGTGCAAGCTGCGGGGGTCTCATGACCACCCCCGATCCGGGATGTAGCTGCTGCAGTGGAAGCTGAAACTACCTGAGCCAGGCAAGTGCAAACTGTTAAAATCTGAGCTAGGGTCTCCTAAAGACCCGCAATCACGGTAGGCACAACTGGTGCCTGAATAGGTGCTGCTGGGACCTCTACAACTGAAGGCTGATCTGGAATGGGGTTAGGTGGTGGGTCAACTGGTACTACCCCAGCTGCTCTACCCCTACCACGACCACAACCGCATCCATGGCCTCTAGCAGGTGGTAATGGTGGTCGTCCGCCTCGTCCTGTAGCACGAGTCCTCGCCATCTGCGAGAGAATAGAATGCTAAAGTTTAGTTTTGGATCAACAAAGTCACACAACATGAATTTTCAGAATTTGAAGTTTTCCGAAAGGTTCTACAGCCTCCCGAGGATAAGTACAGACATCTTTGTACCGATCCGCAAGACATTACTAAACTGGCTCAAGACTCACGAGACCTGATAACCTAGGCTATGATACCAACTTGTCAAGACCCAAACCTCGATCATGATGGCGCCCAACATATTGATAGGCAAGCCCGACCATTTCCTGATAACCAGTTCAATTATTAATTCAAAGATTTCAATTTAAGGTCAAATATTCTGATTTCGTAACAATAATAACAATGCGGAATGCAAAACAACTGAAATAACACCTCAACAGATCTGGTGTCACAATTTGAGCCTCTAAATAACAGAATAAAACCTATACAACTGAGTCTGAACAAGATAAACAAAAGATAGATAGTGGAAGGGAGAGATCGGTCCTGTGAACGCCGGCAGCTACCTCGATGTCTCCTCAACAGCTGGAAAGACAGCAATATAGCTCAGCTGCCCTCCTGAATCTCTGTATCTGCACACAAGGTGCATGGAGTAGAGTGAGTACTTCCAACTCAGTGAGTAGTAGCAATAAATAATAACTGAAAATAAGAACACCTGTAAGAACACTAAATAGTTCTAGGGCAACGGTACAGGTAATAACATCTCTAAGGTAGAAAGTCCAGTTTCAATCTACTACTGTCTCACACTGATCCAACACTTATGCGGCACGCAGCACAATTCTTACTAATAGTGTTGTGGCATGTAGCCCGATCCAATATAGCATATATAATGCTACAGCGTGCAACCCGATCCAATATAATAGATATAATGCTGCGGCGTGCAGCCCGATCCAGTAATATATATAATTGCACTCACTGGGGGTGTGTGCAGACTCCGGAGGTATGTATAACTACGCTCACCGGGGGTGTGTGCGGACTACGGATGGGCTCCTTCGGCGCCATGCGCTATAATATTGTGGCGTGTAAGTCCGATCCATAAAATATATATATATATATATATATATATATATATATATATATATATATATATATCATCATGAATGCATTGATCCATATGTATATATATTACTGAAGCATGCAGTCCGATCCATATATATATCATATATATTATACTGCAGCATGCAATCCGATCCGATACATGTATATGTATATACTGCTATGGCGTGCAGCCCGATCCAGTATGTATATCAATACCTCACTATGGGTCCTCGACCCCTCTCAGTCAATATAGACTTGGCCTCACAGGCCCCCTCAGCTAGAATAGGGTATTCAACCCTATGTGTTCTTACTTAGAGTACATTTCTAGTATTGGTTCATGTTATGCTATACAACTAAGAGTACGGCTGAGAGTATGTGTTCAACAAATATAGGGGCCATTTAGCTCCATAGTCTTCCCTACTGTTCTACAGATCGGCACAAGGCCCCAAACATGGCAACTAGCCCAATTATACAGATATAAACTCAATCTTAGTCAATATGCACAGTAAACCATTAATCGGGATAGACTAAGTTTGAATCCCCAATCACAATATCACCACGCTCATAATTTTACACGTTTTTCGTCTCAACAGAGCACTATATAGTGCAAATACGGGGTTTCAAACCCTCAGTATATCATTCATGACTACCACTATCACGACCCGGATTTTCCCCCAACATCGGGATCGTGATGGCGCCTACTCGTGGTAGCTAGGCAAGCCACTTTATTCACACTATCCTATTTTTAGCAATATTTCATATTCAATTTATCAACCAAAACCATAACCTTAATTAAATAAATGCGGAAGACTTTATAAAAATAGAGACAAGCAGTTTCAAGGTAAGACAATACTGAAATCCTCTACCCAAGACGTGGAGTCACCAACTCACGAACTACTACTGAATACTACACATAAAGGTCTGAAAGAAATATAACATAATCCGTTTGTCTCGGAACAAAGAGACTACAGCTAGTAACATAAGTAAAGGAAGAGACGCCGGGCCTGCGGACGCCTGCAAGCTACCTCGGTCTCAATATGCTCAACTCCCACGCAAAAGATCTACTACTGCTGCTCCTGATCGAAACCTAGACTTGTGCAAAAACGTACAGAAGTGCAGTATCAGCATAATCTGACCCCATGTGCTGGTAAGTGCCTGGCCTATCCCGGCGAAGTAGTGACAAGCCTAGGACCGGACACCCACATAAACCTGTGCAGTTCTATATATATGTAAACCACAAGATAACGAGAAATAATAAAGTAACAACTCAACAAGGAATAACACAAAGGAACTCAACAGTTAACAACAGTTATTAAATCAATAAGGAAAACAAAGTATAATGGGAAACATGTAATATCAAGTCAAGGAATAGCAAATAATTGCACGGCATCACCCTTCGTGCTTTTACTCTCATCCTCACCAAATAAGCAAATAAAGTGCACGGCATCACCCTTCGTGCTTTTACTCTCACCCTCACATCCATGGTACGGCATGATCCTTCGTACATGGTTCAATAACAAGGCACGACATGATCCTTCGTGCATAATCAATAACATGGCACGGCATTAACCTTCGTGCATAATCAATAACAAGGCACGACATTAACCTTTGTGCATAATCAATAAATCAGAGCACGACATCACCCTTCGTGCATTATCTCTCTTCTTCACCCAAATAACAATTACAGTTAAGGGCAGAGAAAGAAAACAATAAATCATGAACCGTCCCGACAAGGGATACAATAATCATCACAACGAAGTCCCGGCAAGGGCAATCAATATCTCACTTCACAACAAGTATTAACAACGACTCACGGTCATGGAAGACGCTAGTGCATGGATGCTCGTCACCACAGCCCATACACCGCACTCGATCACATAGCACATAGCACATAATCCTATTCCCTCAAACTAGGACAGAACAAACACTTACCTCTAGCCTTGAAGTCGAAATTACTCTTCAATTATAGATTTTTTCTCCGAATTTCCGCTTTCAACTAGCTCGAATCTAATCACAATTGATTCCATTATATTAATAAATACTAATTAACTTGGTTTGAATGCTTAAAAATGGTTTTCTCAAAGTTTACCCCAAAATTTCCCAAAACGCCCCTTGCCCCACGTGGTCGGAACTCGGGGTTCGGACCAAAATCTGGTTACCCATTCCCCCACGAGTTCAAATATATGATTTGTTTCAAAATCGGACCTCAATTCGAGGTCCAATTGCCCAATTCATGAAAAACCTAGGTTCTACCCAAAAACATGGATTTCCACCATGAAGACCTTTGATTCCTATTGAAAAACATGTTTAATGTTGTTAGGAATTGAAAGAATTAAGTAAAAAGTGACTTCAATTGCTTTGGAGTGAATTTGGCCTTGAGAGCTCGTGCGTAGCGTGTGGATTTTTGAAAAAGTGAAGAATGAACTGAAAAATTCGTTTAAGTATAAAATTGCACAGCTACGGATATCGCAATTGCGAACAATTGTTCGCAATTGCGAACGCTACAGAGACATAACTGGGGCCTTCGCATTTGCGACATAATGTTCGCATTTGCGAACAAGGCTGGATCAAGGGGCCTTCGCATTTGCGAAGCCAGGCTTAACACTGAAGGCCTCGCATTTGCGAGGTAGACTTCGCATTTGTGAAGCAGTGCTCAATCCTACCAACTTCGCATTTGCGAAGTATGGTTCGCATTTGTGAACCCAGCCTTGACCTGTCACCTTTGCAATTGCGAGAAATTCTTCGCATTTGCGAAGCCAACAGATGGGTGAAAAACCAGCAGTGTAAAAATTCAGAATTTGAACCAACAGCCTACCAAATCTTTACCCGAGCCCCCGGGCTCCCAACCAAACATGTACACAACATCAAAAACACATGACAAACTTGCTCGCGCGATCATATCGCCAATATAACATCGTTTTAATCAAATCAAGCCTCAAGTTCATGATTTTCATACTTTTGGTTTTCAAAACTTTCAAACTTGGAACTCAAGGTCCAAAACATATCACACGACATCCAAATGTCACCAAACTTTGCAGAAAGCACATATATAATATTTAAGACTTGTACCGGGCATCGGAACCAAAATACGAGCCCGATACCATGGTCATTTAATTCATTTTCCTTTAATAGTTACAGCAAAAACAATTTCACAGAAAAATTCATAACTTGGGCTCTAAGCCTCAGAATTCGACTCCGGACGCTTGTCGAAGTCCCATATTTTCCTGTGGACCTTCCGGGATGGTCCGATCTCGGGTCCGGGTCCGTTTACCAAAAATGTTGACCGAAGTCAACTATATCAATATTAATATCATTTTTCTTCAAATTTCTCATAGAATTCATATTTTCTATGACAAAATCTTTCCGGCTACATGATCGGATCATGCACGTAAATCGAGGAAACATAGAATGAGGTTTTCAAGGCCTCGGAAGTGTGGAACAAATGAGGAAAGCAGGTGATGACCCTTTGGGTCGTCACATCCTCCACCTCTAAAACACCGTTCGTCCTCGAACGGAAAAGAGAAGGAAGTACCTGAGTCGGGGAACAAATAAGGGCAGCGGCTCGGCATATAAGACTCGGACTCCCAGGTCGATGCCTCAGGAGGCTGACCTCTCCACTGAACATGCACGGAAGGATAACTCTTCGACCTCAAATGCCGAACCTACCGGTCTAGAATGGCCACCGGCTCCTCCTCATAAGATAGATCATTGTCCAATTGGACAGTACTGAAGTCTAACACATGTGTGGGATCGCCGTGGTATCTCCGAAGCATAGATACATGAAAAATTAGATGCACGGCTGATAAGCTAGGCGGCAGAGCTAGTCTGTAAGTCACCCCTCCCACTCGGTCTAGAATCTCAAATGGACCAATATACCTAGGTCTGAGCTTGCCCTTCTTCCCGAACCTCATCATACCCTTCATAGGCGAAACTCGGAGCAATAATCGCTCACCAACCATGAAATCTACATCTCGAACCTTACGATCCGCATAAGTCTTCTGTCTGGACTGAGCTGAACGCAATCTCTCCCGGATAGTCTTGACCTTATCCAAGGCCTCCCGAACTAAGTCCGTCCCCAACAACCGAGCCTCTCCCGGCTCAAACCATCCGACTGGAGATCGACATCGCCTACCATACAACGCCTCATACGGGGCCATCTGAATGCTAGACTGGTAGCTGTTATTGTAGGCGAACTATGCTAATGGCAGAAACTGGTCCCACGAGCCTCCAAAATCAATGACATAGGCTCGAAGCATGCCCTCTAAAATATATATAGTCCTCTCAGACTGACCATCCGTCTGAGGATGAAAAGCTGTACTCAGCTGAACCTGGGTGCCTAACTCCTACTGGACTGCTCTCCAGAATTGCGAGGTGAATTGTGTACCCCGATCAGAGATAATAGATACCGGCACCCCATGAAGTCGAACAATCTCCTTGATGTAAATCTCTGCCAACCTCTCCGATGAGTAGGATACAGATACTGGAATGAAGTGTGCTGACTTGGTCAGCCTATCAACAATGACCCAAATAGCATCAAATTTCCTCCGAGTCAAAGGAAGTCCAGTAATGAAGTCCATAGTGATCCTCTCCCATTTCCACTCGAGAATTTCAATTCTCTGGAATACACCCCCAGGCCTCTGGTGCTCATATTTCACCTGTTGACAATTTAGACATCGAGCGATGTACGCAACGATATCTTTCTTCATCCTGCGCCACCAATAGTGTTGTCGTAAGTCCTAGTACATCTTCGCGGTGCCCGGGTGAATAGAATACCGCGAACTGTGTGCCTCCGCTAAGATCAATTCTCGAATCCCTTCAACATTGGGCACACAAACTCGACCATGCAATCTCAATACTCCATCATCATCTAAATTTACCTTTGTGGCACCTTCCCGCTGTACTGTATCACTCAAGTCACGCAAATGAGGATCATCAAATTGCCTCTCACGGATATGCTCTAATAGAGAAGAACGAGCGACCATGCAGGCTAACACCCTATTGGGCTCAGAAATGTCCAATCTCACGAACCGGTTGGCTAAGGCGTGGACATCTAGAGCAAATGGTCTCTGACTGACCGGAATGAATGCAAGACTACCCATACTGGCAGACTTTCTACTCAATGCATCGGCCACTACATTGGCCTTACCTGGGTGATATAGGATAGTAACATCATAGTCTTTCAGCAACTCTAACCATCTTCGATGTCGTAGATTCAGCTCCTTTTGCTTGAACAAGTACTGTAGGCTTTTGTGATCAGTATACACCTCACATGTCACACCATATAGATAATGCCTCCAGATTTTTAAGGCATGAACCACTGCTGCTAACTCAAGATCGTGAACTGGATAATTAATCTCATGTATTTTTAACTGCCTTGAAGCATAAGCAATAACCTTACCATCCTGCATCAATACCGCTCCAAGCCCCTGTACGAGATGCGTCACAGTAAACTGTATAAGGCCTTGCACCCGTAGGTAGTATCGACACTGGTGCCGTAGTCAAGGCTGTCTTGAGCTTCTGAAAGCTTGCCTCACACTCACCTGATCATTGGAACTGTGCACCCTTCTAGGTCAACCTGGTCATCGGGGCTGCAATAGAAGAGAACCCCTCTACAAATCAACGGTAGTAACCTGCTAACCCCAAGAAACTCCGGATCTCGATCACTGAAGCTGGTCGAGGCCAATTCTGGACTGCCTCAATCTTCTTTGGGTCCACCCGAATACCTTCCACTGATACAATGTGGCCCATAAATGCCACCGAACTCAACTAGAACTCACGTTTCCAAAATTTGGCATATAGCTGATTATCCTTCAGAGTCTGAAAAACCACTCTGAGGTGCTGCTCGTGCTCTTCCTGGCTGCAGGAGTATACCTGGATGTCATCTATAAAGACTATCACAAACAGATCTAAGTAAGGCCCGAACACCCGATTCATCAACTCCATGAACGCTGCTGGGGCATCGGTCAACCCGAAGGACATGACCAAGAACTCATAATGCCCAGATCTAGTGCGAAAGGTTGTCTTAGGAATGTCAGCCGCCCTGATGTTCAGCAGATGGTAACCTCACCTCAAGTCTATTTTTTAGAACACCCTCGCTCCCTGGAGTTGGTCAAACAAATCATCAATCCTCGGCAGTGGATACTTTTTCTTTATTGTCACTTTGTTCAATTGCCGGTAATCAATACACATCCGCATCGAGCCATCTTTCTTCTTCACAAACAACACAGGTGCTCCCCAAGGGGAAACACTGGGCCTAATAAAGCCCTTTTCTAGAAGGTCTTGCAACCGATCTTTTAACTCTTTTAACTCCGGTGGGGCCATACGATAGGGAGGAATAGAGTTGGGCTGAGTGCCCGGTGCCAGATCAATACAGAAATCAATATCCCTGTCGGGTGGCATGCCCGACAGGTCTAAAGGAAAAACCTCAGGAAACTCTCGTACAATAGGGACTGACTCAATGGAGGGAACCTCTGCGCTGGAATCACGAACATAAGCCAGATAAGCTAGAAACCCCTTCTCGACCATGCGTCGAGCCTTAACATAGGAAATAACAGTGCGAACGGAGTGGCTTGAGGTACCTTTCCACTCTAGTCGGGGTGATTCTGGCAAGGCTAAGGTCACAGTCTTGGCATGACAATCTAGAATAGCATGGTATGGGGACAACCAGTCCATCCCCAATATGACCTCAAAATCCACCATGTCCAAAAGTAACAGATCAACACGGGTCTCAAGACCCCCAAAGATAACTACGCATGAACGATGCACCAGGTCGACTACCATGGAGTCGCCCACTGGTGTAGACACATAAACTGGAATACCCAGAGCACAGCTAGATACGGCCAAGAACGGTGCAAAGTAGGAAGACACATATGAATATGTAGACCCAGGGTCAAATAATACTGAAGCACCTCTGCCACAAACAATAATGATACCTGTAATCACGGCATCTGATGCCTCCGCCTCTGGCCTGGCTAGCAAAGCATAGAATCGGGGATTAACACCTCCCCTCCGAGCTACATCCCTAGGACGGTCATCAACTGGCTGACCTCTGCCTCTGGCTGGACGGTCTCCACCTCTACGGTCTCGACCTCCACCTCTATGATCTCTACCCCCGCCTCTCGCTGGCTAGGCAGGCTGAGGGTCAACTGGGGCCTGAATCATGGGACGAGAGCCCCGCTGCTGAGTGTTGCCCATCGCTCGAGGGTAGAACCTGACAAGATGACCTGGGTCACCACACCCGTAGCAACTTTTAGGCTGCTGGGGCCGCTAGCCCTGACAACCGGAATGGCCTCCACGAACACTCTGAAGAGGCTGGGGACTAATAGGAGACTGATCTAAATACTGCTCACGAAACCCACGATCACCTGGTCCACCCTGTGAAGCCTGAAGGGCGGAATGGAAAGGCCTGGAAGACTGGCCCCTATCAAAAGATTCTCGGCCACCAGAAGAAGAACCACTAAACCTGCCTGAATGACGAGGCCTCTTGTCTGAAGAATAACCACCTCCCCGAGCAAGAGCCATCTCAACCCTACGTGCTGCATTAGCTGCCTCCTGAAATGAAATATCACTCCCCACTCCCTTAGCCATCTGAAGTCTAATTGGCTGATTAAGCCCATCTATGAACCTGCGGACCCTCTCCCGCTCTGTGGGAAGTATCACCACTGCATGACGAGCCAAATCAACAAATCTCATCTCATACTGAGTGACCGTCATAGTGCCCTGCTGGAGGTGCTCAAACTGCTTCCGAAGTGCATCCTGCTGAGTAGCAGGAAGAAACTTCTCCAGAAATAGCTCTGCAAACTGATCCCATGATAAAGCCGGGGACCCTGCTGGTCGAGTCAAACAATAATCCCTCCACCAAGTCTTGGCGGATCCTGAAAGCCTGAATGTACAGAAGTCAACTCCATTCGACTCAACTATCCCCATAGTCTTGAGAATCTCATGGCAACTGAATAAGAAATCATGAGGATCCTCTGATGTGGCACCGCTGAAGGTAGTGGTAAACAGCTTGGAGAACCGATCAAGTCTCCATAAAGAATCATAAGTCATGGCCGCTCCATCTCCGGCCTGAGCTGTGGTACCTGATTGAGTGGCCACAACTAGCTGAACCACTGGTGCTTGAGGCTGAGGAGCTACTGGCTCCGGAGTACAAGCAACAAGAGTCTGGGCCCCTCCTCCTGCCTGGGAAGCGGCTGGTGCAACTGGTAATAAACCTGCTATGGCGATGCTGTCCATAAATCCCGCTATCCTGATCAAAGCCTCCCGAAGATCCGGGCTACATAAAGCCTCTCCCGGGACCTGAGCTGGGCCCACTGGAGCTGCTGGGACTGGAACCTCCTCGCTAGTCTCAATACGAGGCTCCACCTCTGGAATAGCTGTCAGGGGCTGAGCTCTACCCCTACCACGGCCTTCGATACGGCCTCGGCCCCTGCCCCCCACGGGAGCTGCCTGGGGCTCAGGCTGCTGGTCAGCGGACGAAGAAGCGCGTGTCCTCACCATCTGCGAAAGGACAGAGTAGAAGTTCAATCAGTATTTGAAGAACAAACCACATCAACAAGAAGGAACAAATGAGAGACTCTTTCCTAACTCAATAGACTCTGGAGGACAAGTACAGACGTCTCCGTACCTACCTCTCAAACTTTACTAAGCTTGTTCGTGAGTGGTGAGACCTATGTAACCTAGAGCTTTGATACCAACTTGTCACGACCCGGATTTTCCCCCAACATCGGGATCGTGATGATGCCTACTCGTGGTAGCTAGGCAAGCCACTTTATTCACACTATCCTGTTTTTAGCAATATTTCACATTCAATTTATCAACCAAACCATAACCTTAATTAAATAAATGCGGAAGACTTTATAAAAATAGAGACAAGAAGTTTCACGGTAAGACAATACTGAAATCCTCTACCCAAGACGTGGATTCACCAACTCACGAACTACTACTGAATAATACACATAAAGGTCTGAAAGAAATATAACATAATCTGTTTATCTCGGAACAAAGAGACTACAGCTAGTAACATAAGTAAAGGAAGAGACGTCGGGCCTGCGGACGCCTGCAAGCTACCTCGGTCTCAATATGCTCAACTCCCACGCAAAACATCTACTGCTGCTGCTCCTGATCGAAACCTGGACCTGTGCAAAAATGCACAGAAGTGCAGTATCAACACAATCCGACCCCATGTGCTGGTAAGTGCCTGGCCTATCCCGGTGAAGTAGTGACAAGCTTAGGACCAGACACCCACATAAACCTGTGCAGTTCTATATATATGTACACCACAAGATAACGAGAAATAATCAAGTAACAACTCAACAAGGAATAACACAAAGGAACTCAACAGTTAACAACGGTTATTAAATCAACAAGGAAAACAAAGTATAATGGGAAATAGGTAATATCAAGTCAAGGAATAGCAAATAATTGCACGACATCGACCTTCGTACTTTTACTCTCATCCTCACCAAATAAGCAAATAAAGTGCACGGCATCACCCTTCGTGCTTTTACTCTCACCCTCACATCCATGGTACGGCATGATCCTTCGTACATGGTTCAATAACAAGGCACGGCATGATCCTTCGTGCATAATCAATAACATGGCACGGCATTAACCTTCGTGCATAATCAATAACAAGGAACGACATTAACCTTCGTGCATAATCAATAAATCAAAGCATGGCATCACCCTTCATGCATTATCACTCTTCCTCACCCAAACAACAATCACAGTTAAGGGCAGAGGAAGAAAACAATAAATCATGAACCGTCCCGACAAGGAACACAATAATCATCACAACGAAGTCTCGGCAAGGGCAATCAATATCTCACTTCATAACAAGTATTAACAACGACTCACGGTCATGCAAGACGCCAATGTATCGATGCTCGTCACCACAGCCCATACACCGCACTCGATCACATAGCACATAGAACATAATCCTATTCCCACAAGCTAGGATAGAACAAACACTTACCTCTACCCTTCAAGTCCAAATTACTCTTCAATTATAGCTTTTTTCCCCGAATTTCCGCTTTCAACTAGCTCGAATCTAATCACAATTGATTGCATTATATTAATAAATACTAATTAACTTGGTTTGAATGCTTAAAAATGGTTTTCTCAAAGTTTACCCCAAAATTCCCCAAAATGCCCCTAGCCCCACATGGTCGAGACTCGGGGTTCGAACCAAAATCCGATTACCCATTCCCCCACGAGTTCAAATATATGATTTGTTTCAAAATCGGACCTCAATTCGAGGTCCAATTGCCCAATTCATGAAAAACCTAGGTTCTACCCAAAAACATGGATTTCCACCATGAAAACCTTTGATTTCTATTGAAAAACATGGTTAATGTTGTTAGGAATTGAAAGAATTAAGTAAAAATTGACTTACAATTGCTTTTGAGTGAATTTGGTCTTGAGAGCTCGTGTGTAGCATGTGGGTTTTTGAAAAAGTAAAGAATGAACTGAAAAATTCGTTTAAGTATAAAATTGCACAGCTGCGGATATCGCAATTGCGAACATTTCTTCGCAATTGCGAACGCTACAGAGTTGGAGACTGTCATGGTTGCATTTGCGACATAATGCTTGCATTTGCGAAGCCAGGCTTAACACTGAAGGCCTCGCATTTGCGAGTTAGACTTCGCATTTGCGAAGCAATGCTCAATCCTGCCAACTTCGCATTTGCGAACCAAGGCCAGTATGGGACTTCTCGTAATTACGAGAAAATCTTCGCATTTGCGAAGCCAACAGCTGGGTGAAGAACCAGCAGTGTAAAAATTCAGAATTTGAACCAACGGCTTACCAAATCTTTACCCGAGCCCCCCGAGCTCCCAACCAAACATGTACACAACATCAAAAACATATTACAAACTTGCTTGCGCGATCACATCGCCAATATAACATCGTTTTAATCAAATCAAGCCTCAAGTTCATGATTTTATACTTTTGGCTTTCAAAACTTTCAAACTTGGAAGTCAAGGTCCAAAACATATCAAACGACATCCAAAAGTCACCAAACTTTCCAGAAAGCACATATATAATATTTAAGACTTGTACCGGGCATCGGAACCAAAATATGAGCCCGATACCATGGTCATTTAATTCATTTTTCTTTAATAATCACAGCAAAAATAATTTCACAGAAAAATTCATAACTTGGGCTCTAGGCCTCAGAATTCGACTCTGGACGCATGTCCAAGTCCCATATTTTCCTACGGACAGTCCGATCTCGGGTCCGGGTCCGCTTACCAAAAATGTTGACCGAAGTCAACTTTATCAATATTAATATCATTTTACATCAAATTTCTCATTGAATTCATATTTTCTATCACAAAATCTTTCCGGCTACATACCCGGATCGTGCACGTAAATTGAGGCAACATAAAATGAGGTTTTCAAGGCCTCAG
This sequence comes from Nicotiana noctiflora, assembly GCA_032618575.1. Classification (NCBI taxonomy): domain Eukaryota; kingdom Viridiplantae; phylum Streptophyta; class Magnoliopsida; order Solanales; family Solanaceae; genus Nicotiana; species Nicotiana noctiflora. The sequence continues at coordinate 18,442 of JASVEL010011479.1, read as the reverse complement.
AAGTGCAGATCAAATGAGGAAAGAGGATGATGACCCTTTGGGTCGTCATAACCACTCACCTCGAATCGGCCAAAGTCCTAGCTGGCCTTACGCTTTCCTCACAAATCGACTTCCTCGGGTGCCAAATTTGATCAAAACAAATAAGAGTACATCAAAATAGGCTAATAAATCATAACCCAATCAAAAGGACTCGAAAAACACCCAAAAACATGACATTGCCAAAACCCGAGCCCCAGGCCTGCTTCTCGAAAAATTATGAAATTCACATTTTCAGAATACTCGTCTCTCCGTGAGTCCGTGCATATAAGATTTATCAAAATCGGACTTCAAATGAGCCGTCAAATCATGATTTTACATAGGAAAAATCCAAGTGTGAACTCCCTCAATTTATGCACAATTTCAAAGAATTAATGGAAGATTGTCCGATAAAATGATGTATTAAGATCACGAGACTTACCTCCAATCACTTCCCGATAAAATCCTCTTCAAATTCTATCAATTAGCTCTCAAGGTGCTAAAAAATGGAGGAAAATATGAAAGCTTCGTGACTGATTTCTTTCTTAAAATCCCTTTTGTCGCCTAGTTTTAACCTTATACGATCGCAGCCCTGCTATTACGATCGCATAGCACAAATTTTCTACCTCAAAAATTCCTCTTATGCGATCGCACTCCTTCCCTTGCGATCGCATAGAACAAGTTCCATGCCAGGTACCCCAGGCCAAATAATACTATGCGATCGTACACCTTACATGCGATCGAAGAGAACGGGTTCACAATACTATGCAATCGCAACCCCTACTACGCGATCGCATAACAAACTCAGACCCCTCTTCCATCCTTCTATACGATCTCAATAACACCTATGCGATCGCATAGAGCATTTCTCTGCAACACATACCAGCAACCAACAGACCTCCCAAAATGCAATAATTGTTCCGTTTGGACCCCCAGATTCACCCCGAGGCCCCCGGGACCTCAACGAAAACCACCAACCTACTCCAAAACACGATACGAACTTGTTCCAATCATAAAAACATATCCTTTAACACAAAAATCATCGAATTAAGGCGGATTTAAGCCTAAGTTTCAACTAAAACTTTTGAACCTACATCCAATAAAATACCCGACCAAACGATGTCCGAATGACCTGAAAATTTGCAAACATATCAAAAATCACCTAACGAAGCTACTGAAACTATCAGAATTCCATTATGACTCCCAGATCAAAATCTCACCTATCGACTGGAGTTCGCCAAAATTCCAACTTCGCCAATTCAAGTCTATTTCTACACCGGACCTCTGAATTCAATTTTGATCGCTCTCCTAAGCCACAAGTCATCCCCCAAAACTAACTGAACCATCAGAATTCGATTCAGAGCCTTCTAACTCACAAGTCAACGTCTAGTTGACTTTTCCAAACTATTCCTTTATCTAAGAGACTATTTGTCTCATTTCTTACCAAACTCGATCCGAATTGACTCAAATTCACCAAATACATATATTGAAACATGAACAAGCATGGTGGAACAGTTCCACCATGCCGGGTCGGTCCACTACAGAAGCAATCCACCTTATCAGGAGATTGGTGGAACAGTTCAGGGATATGAAGAAGGACTTGCACATGGTGTTTATCGACTTGGAGAAGGCGTACGACAAGGTCCCTGTGGAGATACTATGGAGGTGCCTGGAGGCTAAGAGCATTCCGGAAGCCTACATTAGAGCAATCAAGGACATGTACGATGGAGCTAAGTCCAGGGTTAGGACAGTGGGTGGCGACTCAAACCATTTTCCGGTGGTTATGGGGCTCCATCAAGGATCTGCGCTTAGCCCCCTCTTGTTTGCCTTGGTAATGGATGCTTTGACGCGTCATATTCAAGGAGATGTACCTTGGTGTATGCTATTTGCTGATGACATAGTCCCGGTAGACGAGACGAGGGTCGGTGTTAATGAAAGTGTAACGACCCGGCCCGTCGTTACGGGAAGTTCAAACTAAGCAGGTCAAAGACAGAATATCTGGAGTGCAAGTTTAGCACTAAGTCGAGCGAAGTGGGAGGGAGTGTGATGGTTGGATCTCAGGCCATAGCCAAGAAGGATAGTTTTAGATACCTTGGATTGGTGATCCAGGGGGACGGGGAAATAGACGGGGATGTCACTCACCGTATAGGGGCGGAGTGGTCGAAGTGGAGGCTTGCATTATGAGTCTTGTGTGACAAGAAAGTGCCACAAAAACTCAAGAGAAAGTTTTATAGAGCCGTGGTTAGACCCGCCATGTCGTATGAAGTGGAGTGCTGGCCGGTGAAGAACTCTCATGTTCAGAGAATGAAGGTTGCGGAGATGAGGATGCTCAGGTGGATGTGCGGGCTCACCAGGTTAGACAAGATTAAGAATCAAGTTATTCGGGAGAAGGTAGGGGTGGCCCCGGTGGATGAGAAGATGCGAGAGGCGAGGTTTCGGTGGTTCGGGCATGTGCGGAGGAGAAGCCCCGATGCCCCGGTGAGGAGTTGTGAGCGGCTAGCGGTAGGTGGTGTGAGGCGAGGCAGAGGGAGGCCTAAGAGATACTGGGGAGAGGTAATTAGACAGGACATGGCCAGGATGCGGATTTCTGAGGACATGACCCTTGATAGGAAAGCCTGGAGGTCTAGTATCAGGGTTGTAGGATAGGGACTTCTAGATTTTTCGTACTCCTTTCCCGGGGTGGGTGAGGTGTGGTAGGGACGCCCATAGAGGATTAGTTTGTGTTCTCTTGTGGTAGTCATTTCTGGTAGTTACTGTTTTAATATCATTGCATGCATATCTGCTTATTGATGGTATTTATGCCTCTTATGTTTAGACAATTTTTTGCGATGTATGCTGGTATACTAATGCGGTTTTTGTTTTTGTTTTTGCTTGCCTTTCTTTTCAATGCGCCGAGGGTCGATTGGAAACAGCCTCTCTGCCCTCTCGGGTAGAGGTAAGGCCTGTCTACATATTACCCTCCCCAGACCCCACCTTGTGGGAATATATTGGGTTGTTGTTGTTGTTGTTGTTGTTGAACAAGCATTTAACGAGTAAAATGGGGTGGTAACTCACGTGACGACGGACCGAGTCATCACATAGTGACATCAACCAAGAATGATGTCCAGGCACACTTGGGAGAGTGTGATAGAGTAAAGATTTCAACTCTACCTTTCGGGACCCCATTGCTGCTCCCGGTACCATAAGGCTGGGTACCAGGTATTTTCTATTTTTGTTTGGCGAGAAACCAATAACTACCACTACCTTTTCCGCAACTGTTTCTCAACCTACGATGCCATCAGCTTCATCTCCTTCCTCACAAATCGTGCCTTCTCCCCCAACAACTACTACATTATCTCCACCAGCTGCGAACACTCGAGAGGAGAATGTCCCTCCTCCAGTCCCCAGTCCATTGGAATTCGGGGCATAACTATTCGTCCCCTCCGAAGATCCTCTGAGGAGATGGAACGTTTATCTCTCGGCCTCTACCGGGTTCCATCTACTACCCCGGCCAGTGGAACTTGACAATTACTTGAAGCCACTCACTTCAAAGAAAGAGAAATACAATTTAGTCTCTATCAAGATAATGTATGGTAAAAATGCCATGAACAACGCAACAACATTACGATATTTATTCCCTACGATGTTCCTTATATCTTTGCTATGACAAGATTTTTAATTTGAACTTTTGCTTTGTAGGCTAACTTCTTTGCTTTCGAGGGACTTTAGAGGTTGATCCATGATAAAGAAAAACTCACATCCGAGCTGGATCAACTATTGGCCGAGCAGGATCAAATTGTTGCTCGCCTCCATGTAGAGGAACCACAAGTTGTTGAGGCCGTTGTTTTGGAGGCTCGGTTGCAGTGAAGCAAACAAAAGGTGGTGACCATCATCCAAGAGGCCGCCCCGTTAAGGCTAAAATTTGAATTGGCCAAGGCAAAGTGGGTCAAGGTCCAAAATGTTGTTCTTCTTGGTGCCAACTGCAAGGCTACCTCAAGAGAAAGACTGTTGCTGCTGCGGAAAACCATGCCTGGTTAGAAGAGAGGCATATGAAGGTCGTAGAGCATAATAAAATCTATAACTCCACTGTCTGTGACCTTGATGTTAGCCTCCAGGCCGCGAGATCCAAAGGGAATAACTTCGACCGAGGTTGACCAGCTTAAGGAAGAACTTCACCGTTTTCACACCCCTTTTTACACCTTAACCCTTTTTTAAATGATAAAAATAATTTAAAGCTCAAAGGGTTTTCAATTGAAAGTGACAAAAGTTTTGTGTTTAAAATGATTTTTCTCAGAATTTCCACTTGACATTTGGTTTCGGTGTGCCAAGTTACAATTTTTTTTTAATATAAGAATTTGATTTTCCCTTTAAAACACATTTAGACTCCAAAACTGACTGCACCAAAGATTCATAGTAAGTGCGTTTATTTGACTGGGGGGAGGTGGTAGGCATTCCTCAAGTCCTGTAACTAGTACTATTGCATATTTGACCAAGTTAATCTGATTGAGGTAGATACACACAAAAGCAAAAATTAACACAAAAAGGCTCCAAGTTTCCCCACCTAATAAAAGAAAAATAAGAGAAAAACAAAGAAAGTACTAAAAGAAAATATGCTAAAAATTCTAATCTAACCTACACTGCTTCCTTCACGATGCTCATCACAGCCTCCAAACACAAGTACTATTGGGCATTCCCTGGATAAATAATAAACTAAAGGGACGACCTCTCACCTTACAACAACAACAACAACCCAGTATATTCCCACAAAGTGGGGTCTGGGAGGGTAATATGTAGACAGACCTTACCTCTACCCAACTGGGCAAAGACCTTGTTTCCAATCGACCCTCGGTGCAGGGGAAAGAAAGGCAAACAAAAACAAAAACAAAAATAGCATTAGTTACACCAGCATACATCGCATAAATAATTAACTAAACATAAGAGACATACGTACCATAAATAAACCGGCATGCAATAACATTAAAACAGTAACTACCATAAATGACTACCATAAGAGAACGCAAACTAATTCTCTATGGATGGCCCTACCATACCTCCCCCCACCCCCGGAAAGGAGTACGAAAAATCTAGGAGCCCCTACCCTACAACCCTGATACTAGACCTCCAGACTTTCCTATCAAGGGTCATGTCCTCGGAAATCCGCATCCTGGCCATGTCCTACCTAATTACCTCTCCCCAGTATTTCTTAGGCCTCCCTCTGCCTCGCCTCACACCGACCACCGCTAACCGCTCGCAACTCCTCTTCGGGGCATCGGGGCTTCTCCTCCGCACATGCCCGAACCATCGAAGCCTCGCCTCTCGCATCTTCTCATCCATTGGGGCCACTCCTACCTTCTCCCGAATAACTTCGTTCCTAATCCTATCTAATCTGGTGAGCCCGCACATCCACCTAAGCATCCTCATCTCCGCAACCTTCATCCTCTCAACATGAGATTTCTTCACCGGCCAACACTCCGTCCCATACAGCATGGCAGGTCTAACCACAGCTCTATAAAACTTCCCCTTGAGTTTTTGTGGCACTTTCTTATCACACAAAACTCCTGATGCAAGCCTCCACTTCGACCATCCCGCCGCTATACGGTGAGTGACATCCCCGTCTATCTTCACGTCCGCCTGGATCACCGATCCCAGGTATCTGAAACTATCCTTCTTGGCTATGGCCTGAGATCCAATCATCACGCTCCCTCCCACTTCGCTCGGCTCAACGCTAAACTTGCACTCCAGATATTCTGTCTTAGACCTGCTTAGTTTGAACCCCTTAGACTCGAGAGTCTGTCTCCATTCCTCTAGCCTCTCGTTAACACCGACCCTCGTCTCGTCTACCAGAACTATGTCATCAGCAAATAGCATACACCAAGCTACATCCCCTTGAATATGCCGCGTCAAAGCATCCATCACCAAGGCAAACAAGATAGGGCTAAGCGCAGATCTTTGATGGAGCCCCATAACCACCGGGAAATGGTCTGAGTCGCCACCCACTGTCCTGACCCTAGACTTAGCTCCATCGTACATGTCCTTGATTATTCTGATGTAGGCTTCCGGCACGCTCTTAGCCTTCAGGCACCTACGTAGTATCTCCCTAGGGACCTTGTCATACGCCTTCTCCAAGTCGATAAACACCATGCGTAGGTCCTTCTTCATATCCCCGAACTATTCCACCAATCTCCTGACAAGGTGGATAGCTTCTGTAGTGGACCGACCCGGCATGAAACCGAACTGGTTCACGGAAATAGATGTCGACTCCCTCACCCTGGCCTCGATCACCCGCTCCCATACCTTCATGGTGTGGCTTATTAATTTGATGCCCCTATAGTTGTTGCAACACTGGATATCCCCTTTGTTCTTATACAAGGGCACCACTGCACTCCACCTCCACTCCCCCGGCATCCTTTTGGTCCTAAAGATCGCACTGAACAACCTGGTTTGCCACTCCACTCTTGGCTTACCCATGCATTTTCAGAACACCACCGGGATTTTGTCTGGCCCGGTCGCTCGACTTCTACTCATCCTACGCAAAGCCCCCACGACCTCTTCCACCCTAATGCGTCTGCGGTACCCTAGGTCTCTATGACGCTCTGAATGCCCAAGCTCCCCTAGTTGTATACTTTGGTCCCCCTCCTCGTTGAGAAGGTCTCGGAAGTACGCCTGCCATCTTTGTTTAACTTGAGACTCCCCCATCAGGACTCTACCATCCTCGTCCTTGATGCACCTAACTTGGTCCAGGTCCATTGCCTTCCTTTCCCTTACTTTGGCTAACCGGAATAACTACTTGTCCCCGCCTTTCGCCCCCAATTCCTCGTACATGCAACCAAAAGCCGCGTTTTTAGCTTCTGTGACCGCCAGTTTCGCTTCCTTCCTTGCCACCATATAGCTCTCTCTGTTCACCTGCCTTTCTTCCTCGCTTTTGCTCCCTGCCAACTTCGCAAAAGCTGCTTTCTTCACCTCTACGTTTCCTCGCACTACATCGTTCCACCACCAGTCGCCCTGATGTCTGCCTAGATAGCCTTTGGCTACCCCAAGCATATCTCGCGCTGCCTCCCTAAGCAGATTCGCCGTCTATGACCACATTGCGTCTACTACACCAGAACTTCTCCAAACTCCACTATCAACTAACCTCCTCTCCGGCTCCTTGGCTTTCTCTTTAGTCATAGCACCCCATCTAATTCGCGGTCGGCCCCAAGCACCCCTTTGTTTATTCTTTACCCAGAGTCCGACATCCATCACTAGGAGTCTATGAAGGGTACAAAGGAATTCTCCCGGAATAATATTGTAGTCCCTGCACAGACCTCTATCGCTCCTTCTGAGAAGGAGGTAATCGATTTGCATCCTCGTTGCCGAACTTTTGAAGGTGACCAAATGTTCCTCCCTCTTCTGAAATGTCGAGTTAGCAATCAGAAGCTCGGAAGCCCTAGCAAAATCCAACAGCGTAGTGCCTCCTCCGTTCCTAATCCTGGGGCCAAAGCCGCCGTGGACCTCACCATAACCACTAGCATCTGCCCCAATATGACCATTAAAGTCCCCTCCAATGACCAACTTCTCAGATTGGGGGATACTACGCACCAAGTCATCCAAGTCATCCCAAAAACACCTATTGACCTCCTCATCTAAGCCCGCATGTGGTGCGTAGGCACTGATGACGTTGCGGACGCAACCCCCGATAGCCAACTTAATAGACATCAACCTATCGTTCACTCGCCTAACCGCCACCATAGACTCCCTAAGGTCCTTATCCACCAGGATGCCCACTCCATTCTTACCCCTCACGACCCCAGAGTACCACAACTTAAACCCGTCTGCATCCCGCGCCTTCGTCCCTTTCCATCTATTCTCCTGAACACAGGCTATATTGACCCTCATATTCTAAAAAATCTTTGCCAACTCAATGGAATTACCCGTCAGAGTGCCTATGTTCCATGACCCGATCCTTAATCTATGAGCGTCCGCTACCCTCTTCTCACCCTTACCTCCCGCCCTACCCGCAGAACCTCTCCATACCCCATACTCATCCCCACCACCACCCCCACCCTCGAGGACATGACCATGCACTTACATCCCCCGCTGCAGCCACTATCCCTCCAACCGACTATGGGGAATAGAGATGCACACACACACAAAAGGGAGATACAAAAGAATGCAAACTAGATAGCAAAAGAGAAAACCCCACAAGAAATGCTAGCAAGAGCACGAAAAAGGTGTACAGGTTAAACGAGAGGCGGGAAGTACCAACTCCCGGTGGAAAAACCTGAAGGTAGGTGCCCTAGGTTGAGTGCTGCCTCCATTTGCATGTCCCGTCCGGTATTGCTTAACTCTTCGCTCCCAAATGCCGCAAAGTCGTCTTGTCACCTGACCTGAGTTTTACCGGGATAGGTAATTCTGTAGCGTCTCGCCGAGAACCTACACAAAGACAAAAACCAACCACACAAAAATGCGGTGGATTGGGGGTGTTACCTGACTTAAGGAAGTCTAAGAGTAGGGAGAGAGGCGGGAGGAGGGGAGAGGGTGAGAAGATTGAAGTTGGAGGGTAAACTGACTCACATGTTAAGAATGAAGGTTTGGAGAAAGAGAGAGGAGAGGAGGAAGAAGGAAGGCAGAAGGGAGGGGGGCTGCTGGCAAACTCGCCGGAGTTGGGGAGAGGGTGGTGGAGAAACAGAGGCGGGGAGGGAGGGGGAAGGGGGAGAGGAGAGAGAGAGAGAGAGAAGAGAGAGGTGACCTTACCTGGTGGTCGTCGGCGGCTGGTCACCGGAGTGGATGGGTGGATGGGGGTGACACGGCTGGTCGCCAGAGTGGATGGGTGGGGGGGTGGTAAGTCGCTGGCGTGAAATTGACCGTTAAGAAAACGCAGAGAGGAGAGAGAAAGTTGAGAGTGCCTATGGACGACCTCTCACCTTGAATTAAAGAAAACTATTAAAGTTTGCCTACCCCAAATATGATCGGCCTAAACATGCTACTAACGAATAATATAAAAATATATAAATAAAAGAGGACTAAATAAAAGGGAACTTCTAAATCATGATCAAATTCTCATGACTTTATATTTTATGTATTCGGCTCAGCTCAATTCCTGAGACATGTAATCACTAATGAGCTCGTCTTTCCCCCATTCCCCATGGCCCAACCATCACTTAACTCTAATCGAGTGAAGCGACTCTTTAAGTGAACGAAACATGGAAAACTAACTACCTAAGTAAACAAATTATCCAGAATGCGTGAAGTAAACAAATAAGGAAAATGACGAAAGAAATAACTATTGAATAAGACAAGGCAAAGAAAGTGAATTAAAATATGACGAGAGCCACTTAACATCTCTTTGAACCCATTCCTGCTATTTTATCCCTGGACCCCAAACACTACGCTATATAAGGACAGGAGGAGAATGCGATTCATTACCAAATTTTCGAATAACTTTAAGCTAAATAGAGCAACAACATGGACATAACACTTCACAAACATAGGAACCATTAGACTCCGTTAAACTGAAACAAGAATTGTGAATTTCCAAAAATGCTCAATAAATACTATTTAAGAATATTTAATCACACTATCAATACATGAATACTAAGGCAACAAATCGAAAAATTGTTTGGTGATTGAACATAGAATCTTCTTCATCTAGTGAAAGACAATTTGCCAAATCTATTTCCTACCAAGGTTGATTTTCAGATTTCATGTAAGTATTAACCTATCACATATCAACTCTAAAGAAATAATGATGATCTTTTAAAGAAATTTTATTAACAATGTCTTAACCTATAGGACCACAATTCATGATGCCAGATTAATCCAGGGAAGAGCACGATCGAATTGTTTCAGAGTTCGATACATAAAAATTCTAAATTCATTAATCCAGGGAAGAATATCACTTATGTAGTCCATATATTTTCGACTCACAAATCACCAAGATATAGCAGAATAGCAGGGAAATAAAAATTGCCCAAATAACTTGCATATTACTCAATAAATTAGCATTTGACTTTAGGAGAAAACTAACATGATTCAATATCAATGGATGTTAACCAAACAAGGACATTTCAGAAGGTTACAGAATAATTAAACATAGAGCTTGAGAAAAACAAAATAAGCAGAAAGGGAAATTGAATAAAAAATCCTTCACGTGACAACAAAGACCACAATCAGAAACCATAAATTAGACAAAGTAGGCTATGAACAAGCACCTTTCTTACTTAAATTTTGATATTCAAACATCATCAACTGTCTAAATCCTCATAGATCTTAAACGGCTCCCAATTAGTTTTATATCACGATAGATGAGATTAAACAAGAGAACTAGAATGGAAATGAACCTGAAAGATGTTTTGGATTAATAAGGAGATTCCGGCAATTATATGAACGGAAGACAACTACAACTTTGATCAGAATTTGAGACAATAATCTTCTAGAACAGAACCACTAACCGACTTGGACTGTGACCAAAATTTCGAACCTCCACGGCATCTTAATCAAATTCCATAGCTTTTAAACTAAAATCAAATTGAAGATGAAGAAACAAAGTACTATTTGAATGTTTTTTTCCTGAAATTTACTCACAAACTAATACTCGAAAGAACAAAGACATTTTTGTGTATATGTTTTTTGAGATATAAAAGAAGAAGTGAAATTGGAATAGAACTCTGAAATCTTCTATCTTCATATTTTTTCCAAAGTTTTCTGACCAATCCCAAAAAATCTAAAAATGGAAGAATATATATGAGTCTCGAACCTTCTATTCTTCCTTCCCAAGAAAATGGATTAAGTTCCCTGTCCAAAAAATTTGAAAATTGCACAAATCTTCTCTTATATAGAATAAATTCGGGACAGAGCCGTGGATTTAATTTTACTTAAATCCAACGTTCCCATTTATCCAAAACTTATCCCAAAAAAAATAAAAGCGTGTGGGAAGGGGATGGAATATTTTCTGTTGTCAAAAGTTTGTGGAATTAGGTTTTAGCTAAGATTATGTGGGGCTAAGAGTGAAGGTGAGTTGTTGGATTAAAAGGAATGGATGGCGGAGATGTTTTAAAAAGGAAAAGAGGCAGGCTGGCAGGTATTGAGTGACAAGCCACCTATAGAGATGGGCTGCTGAGTTTAAGTGGTATTGGGCTCAAAAAAATCCAAATCGGATCAAATACCCAAATATCTATCATCCCCATAAATCAAGAGGAATTTACATAGAATACAACTCATTCGGTGCTTATTTAAATATGTTATAATTACTTTTAAAAAATTACATAAGGTACAACTTATTAAATTATACAACTTTTAATATCCCTAATATAACTCTTAAGATTCTTTTTCCTGAAAATATCTTTATCTCTCTCTTGAGATTCTCTCACCTAAAAACATGCTTGTATCTCTCTCTTGATATTCTCTCACTTAAAATATATCTATTCGTATTAATTCTTCTCCAGAGGATTCGTATGCCCCAAGCGTCTTCTCCTATTATTAATATGTATCTGATGTATGCTAATAATAAATACAATATACAATCTATTGTATAGGATACTAAGTTAGCTAGATCTGTGTGGCGTGGCACCATCAGTTGTCTTCTTATATCCTTTATCAAAACAGTTCGTTCATCAAGCTTTTTGTCAAGAGAACTAATATATTCACCTATATATATATATATATATATATATATATATATATATATATATATATATATATATATATATACTAGTTTCTATTAATTTAAGCATACAATTGAGGAAAAACATTTGATGTATACATTGAGGAAAAACATTTAAGCATACAATATAATATAACTTTATTATATAATACTAGTTTTAGTTATCTGATGTATACATTGAGAGAGAGAAAAAAATCTAATGTATACATTGAGGAAAAACATTTGATGTATACTACAAGTAAATATAGTATACAATATATTATATATTATAACATATATAATATTGGTATAGTATATAATATAACATATCTCCGCTGTATAATATTACTTTAGTTTATCTGTTGTATACTACTAATAACTATAATATACAATATATTATATAATACAAACTTTTATGAAATTGGTATATAATATATAATACATCACCTTTATTGCCACACTCCATTATATTCAGATATTCACCATTATTTCTTAGAGATCTTACTTTTAAGTATACCAAGATAGAGAATCAGAAAAAGACAACGGAAGAATGGATACTTTTCATATGAACTACTGCTATGTACTACCTATTCTATAGGGAATACGGAGTGTTGGTTATGAGGTAGTGTTGTAGTGGTAACATAATATACTTATAGTGATAATTAATACTTAACAAATTGGAGTATTTATAGGGAATACCCATACGTTTCAGATTTGCAGTTCCCTTAAGTAGGAAATTTACCATATTTTTAGAGCATATCTTATATATATGTTGTATAATTTGTAATTCAAAATCAAGTTGTAGATTATGGAATATTTTACAAATCCTTATGTAATTATGAAAATTCCCCCATAATCAACTTCTCTCTTTTTAGCAAGAATAAAGATAACCCCTATAAAAATATAATTAATCCTAGTTAAGCAGAGTCAATTATATAATGGAAATAAATATTAAAATAAAATTATTTTTGATATTTTCAAAGATTAAACTAAGAATTGAAGTAGAGAAAAATAATATCATAAAACATGTAACTATTTTTGTTTTCAAAATTTAGTTGTAAATTAAAATTAAAAGTAAAAGTAGGCTAAAATCCTATAAAAATAAAATAAGTAAATATGTTAGAAATACTAAATTTAAATAATAGTGCGGGTCAAGAATTACGTGCTTACAAGCACCAACTTTCCTCATTGTTGAAAAAGCATATTCTATGAGGAGAAAAACCTTGGAAGGCTAAAGTAAGTCTCATTGACTTTGATGCCAAAATCGCCAAGGCGCGTGAGTTGGAGTCAACTGTCCGAAGGGATCTTCCGGTCCAACCTGACGTGACTGACTCTTCTGGTTATGGTTCCGAGTTCTCGGGAACTGAAGAAGAACTTAAAAGGGATGGTAATGAGTGCCAAGATCTTGAGTCGGCAGTAGATCCACCTACTTCTCCTGGAGGCGCATATGCTTCTCTTCCCCCGGATTCCATGGATGCTGTAATTTAGATGTTTTCTTTCTTTTCACTTTGTTTTTCTTTTTCACATTTTGTACATGTGCGGTTGGCACTTTTTTGTATATAAAAGTGCTTTTTCATTTAAACAGTGCACAAATTTTATGTTTTTACGTCGATTTATGCAAGGCTTCCGGTGTATTTTTCCCAATGACATTTGGATTCCGTGGATAGGTTCTTCTGGAACCAACTCTTTAATGTGAGGGTTTTATAAGAGAGGTCCCTCTCATATTTATGGTGCTCTTGAAGAGGACGTTTCATGTTCATTATGCCACTAGCATTTGAAGCACTTGATTAGATTTTAAATGATAAAATTAAGTCATCGTTCATACAAGAAAAAAGATATAAATGAAAGGAATTTACTTTATTCCTTCCATTTTCTAAAGTACATAAGCATTTGTTGTGCTGAAAGAGAATTTGCCATTATTTTGTGGCTCATTTGTACAACTTATTCTGTTGGGCTAGCCACGCAATGCCCTATCCCAATGATACATCCTTTTTCCCGAATTTCGTAGCACTGTGTATTTGGCATTTATATTATCGTATTCTCACATCATTTCACCTAGTGTTCAAATGCGAAGAATGCAAATTTGAACACAGGAAGTCTTGCTCCTTTGAAGATCCTACTAGTGAATGGTTGGATAATCTTTGATCTGATAGCAAGCTTCTTTCCCATTAGGAACTTTGCTTTAACGCCAAAAAATTACCTAACCAGCCCTAGTGACTTGCACTCATGAACGGTCGGGTAACCTTGGGCCTGATAGCTTGCTTTATTTTCTGGTAGAATTTTACTATCGAGCAAAAGACTATCTAACTGTCACGCGATGTCTTATTGCTTCCATTCCTTGTCATTTAAAGGTCTTGCTTATGCTGATGATGCTTTATTCATTGTATATTTTGTTTTGCTGCCCTTTATAAACCATGCCAGAAAAACTCAATTAAGACTAAAACTGGACGAAAGGAAAAATAGTGCAGCACATACTTTAAGTATAGGCAGTGCTCATCAGCTGTTGTATCTTTAGAAATGTGCCACATTCTATTTTCTCGGCAATTTTACTTCGTCTTGATTTTCCAATTTTTATGATCAATTTTTTGTGACAGCTGAAACCCGATAGTGGCTCTCCCACGTTGGACCCAGGTTTCTAGTGTTGATCTCTCGGATACTTTGGGTCACTTTCCTTAAAATCAAGTCTCCCACTTTGAAAAAATGGAGATTGGCTCTTCGATTATAATATATTTCCATTCATTTTTATTGGGCCGCCATCTTTATATGCGCCAAGTCCCTGCATTCATTGAGCAGCTCAAATCTGACCATCAATGCTTCATTATTTACTTATTTGTCCACCCGGAAGTATCTCATAGTAGGTTCTCCTACTTTCACGAGAATCAATGCTTCTGTTCCATATACGAGAGATAAAGGTGTCTCTCTCGTTCTTGATTTTGCCATTGTGTGGTATGCCCATAGCACCCCGGGTAGATCCTAGGGCCATTTGCCTTTGGCTGCTTTTAATCTATTTTTGATATTTTGAATAATTACTTTGTTCGTGGATTCCGCCTATCCGTTTGCACTCGAAGGTATAGCGATGATGTGATTCTATTGATTTTCAAGTCTTCAAGGAATTTTATGATCTCTACACCTATAAATTGTGGCACCTTGTCGCAGACTGTCTCTTTTGGCATCTCAAACCTGCAAATTATATTCTCCCATAGGAAATTGACTATTTTGCGCTCACCGATTTTGTGGTACGGACCTGCTTCAACCCACTTAGAAAAGTAGTGAGCTAAAATTAAGAAAACATCTTACCTTACCAAGAGCTGGCGGCAGCAGATCGACTATGTCCATCCCCCATTTCATGAATTGCCTGGGCGACAAAACCAAGTACAATAGCTCTGCCGGTAGATGCACCAACGGTGCATTTGCGAACTCTGCAGACCAGGTGCTGACAGCAACTTTCTAACATGAAAAATTGATTTCGTGGCCTATCCAAAGTTCACCCGAGCCCTCGAGGCTCCAAACCAAATATGCACACTGACTTAAAAATATCATACGAACTTGCTCGCCCGATCAAATCGCCAAAATAACATCAAAATCAATGAATTGAGCCTTAAAACTCAAGAATTCTTTCAAATTTCATAATTTCCAAAATTTCCAATTTAAGGCCGAAACACGTCAAACGACGTCCGTTTTCAACCAAACTTTACAGGAAGCGCTTAACCAATATATTTGACCTGTACCGAGTGTCGGAACCAAAATACGAGCCCGATATCACCACTTTTCAAACAAATTTCAGTTTCATTTTCCTTAAACATTTTCAGAAAACAATTTAACAGAAAAATTCTTTTACCGGGGTTCTAGACCTCGGATTTCAATTCCGGGCATACGCCCAACTTCCATATTTTTCTACGGATTTTCTGAGACCGTCAAATCACGGTTCCAGGTCCGTTTATAAAAAATGTTGAACAAAGTCAACCATATCAATATTAATATCAAAATTCCTCAAAATTTTCACATATTTCAACATAAAAATTTTCCAGCTTCGTGCCCGAACTGTGCACGCAAATAGAGGCAACTATAAATGAGGTTTTCAAGACCTCAGAAGCTCGAAATGATTAATAAAACAAGTGATGACCCTTTGGGTCGTCACAATTCATCTCCATTGATGTTGGTTGGTCTCCTCTTATTTGTTTATTTCCCTCGTAGCTGAGAATTTCAGAAGTTGATGGTATGATGATGGCACGTCCTTCATCTCATGTATCTATAGTCTCCCAAGAATATTTTAGCCCATATCACCATCTACTATTTCAATAGGGTCATTTTTATTATCCATTCGGCATTCATAAGTAGCATAATCTCCCTTCGGGTTGTTATGCTTGCTAAATTGAAACCGACGAAGAGCTTTGTAGCCTGAATATGTGTGTGTGTGTGTGTGTGTATATATATATATATATATATATATATATATATATATATATATATATATATATATATATATATATATATATATATGTATATATATATATGTATATACATATAGCTTCTGTCAAGTATCAATTCTCATTAAGAAGTGTTGGCCGCTAAAATAAATTCCTTTTCTTCTCTATTCTTCCCGGTCACCACTATGTTTGTAGAATCTGAAAATCAATATTTGTGTAGTCTAATTATTTTATCAGTATGTGCCAAAATAGGCCTCTGTAATAAATATTCATATAGGCTAATAAATCACCCGATAATAGCTAAATCGATGACAGTTCGCCTGATGTTTTATCGGGTGGCTAGCGGATTAATACATTAAAAGCCGATAACTGTAAGTCGAACCGTTAAACATAAATAACCATCCAATAAGTAGACTTACCTGAATGATACTCCCAATTTGCTTTGATTTTTCCAGCACTCTCCATTGGATAATATTGGCCGAACTTTTTGGGTCTACCAAACGAGTTTAATTTTAAAATGTATAACATTAAGAAAAATTACCAAGGCATTATTGTGCGGTAGTTAGAGTCCATCTACGTCTTCCTCCGTGAAGGTGATGTTGTCCTCGGTGACTTCCCAAAGTTTCTTGCTATGGGTCACTGATACCTTAGTCTTTTTTGTTACTGAAAAAGTTACACCATTATTCTCAGTCCCTTCAAAATCATGTTGATTGTTAAACGAGAGGGATCTTCTCCTAGTTGTTTGGGATCCGCATTATCCTGATTATGGACATAGTTATTCTTAGCCTGGCGCATAACAATTCTCTTAGATGACCATTTAGCAATGTCTCCACCTTCTCGCGCAGTTGACAGCAATCCCTACCTGATGGACATCAGTCCCGTGATATTTACACCATAGATTGGGATCTCTCTAAATGGGATCAGATCGTATCGGCCATGGGAATCGAGCTTCTTTAATGTTTCTCATTGTCGAAACAAGTTCCATTATACTGACGTTGAAATTGTATTTGAACAGCCTGGGATAGGTAGAGTCCTAGGGGTCTGATACCTCTTAATTTTCAACAACCTATTATTCCAGCCGCCATAAGCTCTTCTGTCGGTAGTGAATGTATCTACCAACCAGAAACCTATGCCACATCCTTTGGCCCTCTCTTAGGGCAAAAATCAACCTTTGGAAGATCATCGATCTGCGTCGAAATCATCCTTCAACTTTTAATTATTTTTCTCTCGGTCCTGACCCTTGGTTGATATCGGAAAACTGAGTTGTTCATCCTCAATCCTTAACTTCGAATCATAACGACTGTGAAGATCTGCCCATGTTGTTCCTTGGAACTCAAGCAGACATTCTTTTAATTTTTGGGAAGCATCAACACTCCTCAGATTCAGCCCCTTAGTAAATACCTCCGCTGCCCATTCATCTGGGATGGATGGCAGCATCATCTTCTCCTTATGAAATCTGGTCACAAACTCCCCCAGCAATTCAGACTCTCCTTGTAAAATTATGAATATGCCAGTCATTTGGGAATGTACCTTCATAGCCCCGACGTGTGCCTTGATAAAAGAATCTGTGAGCACCTCGAAGGAATCTATTGAGTGTTCGGGCAAAAGTGAATACCATGCCAAGGCCTTTTTTGTGAGAGTCTCCCTGAACTTCTTCAACAAGACTGATTCAATCTCGTGTGAAGCCAGGTTGTTTCTTTTCACCGCTATTGTATAGGTGGTTACGTGCTCCTAGGATCCAAAGTCCTATAATATTTTGGCACATCTGGCATTTTGAACTGCTTCAGGATCAATTTTGGTGTCGCGCTTGGTTTGAATGGCAACTGGGTGTACTTCTTTGAGTCCAGTGCTTTCACCAATGATGGTGCACCCGTGATTTTATCCATTCAGGCATTTATTTCCCTCATAAATCACATGAGTTTGATTTTAAAATGGATCATTCATATTGTTGTTACAAGGTCCGCTGCCAACCTCACCCCTCGGGGTGTTGTTATCAACCCTTTGTGTTATTTGGTTTATAGAAGCACCGGGAGGAACTGGGCCTCTTTTATGTGCATTGTAGGAAGTGCCCGAAAAAACTTGCTTCAACTCCATCATGACCTGGTCTTTTCGTGAAAGGTAGCCCATAATATTCATTTGTTGCTCCCTTAAGATTTTCATTGTTTCCATAACGTGATCATCTTCATCATCATTAGGAGTTTCCTCTTGAACATGCTATGGATATTGTTCCTCATGGATCGGTGTGGCTACGCCCTTCTTGTTGTGGGTATAGCTTATTGAATCTTATTGTTGAGGAACATTTCCTTGGGCTTCAACATTGTGCATGTTGTTGCCACTGTTATCTGCCATTTTTATGATTTTTTGCTAGAGATAAAGAATTTAAAAAAGTTAGTAATAGATG
>JASVEL010011478.1:0-44837 GCA_032618575.1 Nicotiana noctiflora | reverse complement strand
AACAATATTGTAGGAGTTGCGGTAACTCAACTGCCTTCTTGAACACCTGTATCTACACAGAAAGTGCGGGGAGTGGGGTGAGTATATTTCAACTCAGTGAGTAATAATAATAAATAATAACTGAAAGTAAGAACACCTATACTATCACTAAACAGTTCTAAGGGTAACCTCACAGGTAAGCCATCTCTACAGTGATAAGTCCAATTTCAGTCCACAACTGTCTCACAATGATCCCACACTGACCTAGTCCTCACTCATACTACTGCGGCATGTAGCCCGATCCGATATATATATATAGCGCTACGACGTGCAGTCCGATCCAATATATATAGTGATGCGACGTGCAGCCCGATCCAATATATATAGTGTTGCGGCGTGCAGCCCGATCCAATATATATAGTGTTGCGGCGTGCAGCCCGATCCAATATATATAGTGTTGCGGCGTGCAACCCGATCCAATATATATAGTACTGCAGCGTGCTGGGGGTGTATACACACTTCGGAGGGGCTCCCTAGGCCCAGCGCTATGATGTTGCGGCGTGCGACCCGATCCACACATGTATTACTGCGGCGTGCAATCCGATCCAATATATATATATGTATATATATTTATACTGCGCTGCGCGCGCGACCGGATCCCATAATATATACGAGCGCTCACGCGAGAATGTGTGCGGACTCGGACTCCAAAGGGGCTCTTACGACCCAAGCACAATATCACAGCGTGCGATCCGTCCCGCATGTATATTACATGTATATTACATGTATATTACATGTATACTCGCGTGCGGTCCGATCCAATATATATACTGCTGCGGCGTGCAGCCGGATCCAATATAGGTATATATATATATATATATATAATACCTCGTAATGGGTCCTCGACCCTATTCCAGTCAGTATATACTTGGCCTCTCAGGCCCAATATAATATATCACAGTGGGTCCTTGACCCTGTCTCGATCAATATAGACTTGGCCTTTCAGGCCCAATATAACATCTCATAGTGGGTCCTTGACCCTATCTCATCTTAATCGGTATAGACTTGGCCTTTCGGGCCCACTCAGCTAGAACAGGGAATTCCACCGTAGATAATCTCTCTCAATGTACACATCTAGTACGGGCTCATATTATGCTATACAGCTAGAGCTACGGCTGAGTGAATATTTCCAACACGATATAAGGGTCACCTAGCTCTATAGGTTCCCTAATGCTCTACGGATCGGCACAAGGCCCCAAACATGGCTATTAGCCCCAATTGTACAGTTACAATCTCATTAACAGTCATACAACACAGTATTCTATTAGCCGGGAAGGACCAAGTCCGAACCCTCAATCACAATGTCACTACGCCCGTCAGAGAACGCGTGTCTCATCTCAATATAGCACGGTGAAGTGCTAGTACGGGGTTTCAAACCCTCAGTACATTGTTTACTACTACCACTCACCTCGAACCGGTAGAAGCTTCATGCCCGCGACGCCTTAGCTCCTCGAACCGGCATCCACGCACGTCAAAACTAGCCAAAATCACTACAAATATATCAAAATAGGCTAATGGAACATAACCCAATCGAAAGAACTCGAAAAATATCAAAAATCACGAAATTGGCAAAACCCGAGCCCCGGGCCCACATCTCAAAAAATTTTGAAATTTATATTTCCGGAATCCTCGTCTCGCCACGAGTCCGTACATACCAAATTCACAAAAATTGGAGTTCATTTGTCCCTTTAAATCACTATTTCTATCCAAGAGGGTTTTCTACCATTTTCAACAAAAATTCTCAAATTAAATACTAAAACTTGCAATAGATTCGAGTTATACCACCAAAATTGAGTTAAGAACACTTACCCTGTTGTTCTCTCCAAAAATCCCACGAAATATCGCCCTATCCGAGCTCCAAATCGTCAAAAATGGCAATATATTTTCGGACCTCAAATATATTCTGTCTGGCACTATTCACGGTTACTGTTCACGGACACTGTTTCACGGGCACTGTTCATGGACACTATTCACAGCAAATTTTTCTGCATTTTCTGCCCATTTTCTAAGTCCGGAATTATTCGGAGACACCTCCGAAACACTCCCGAGCCCTCGGGGCTCCAAACCAAATATGCGCATTGACTCTAAAACATCACACGAACTCTCTCGAGTGATCAAATCGCCGAAATAACATCAAAATCATCAATTTTCATCAAATCAAGGCCTAAGTTTCCAAAAACTTCCGAAAATACACTTTCGATCAAAAACCCGACCAAACGATATCCGAATGACCTGAAAATTTGCAGACATATCCAAACTCACCTAACGAAGCTACTGCAACTGTCGGAATTCCATTCCGACTCCCGGATCAAAATATCACCCATCGATCGGATTCCGCCAAAATTCCAACTTCGCCAAAATAGGCTAACTTCTTCACCGGACCTCCAAAATTACTTCCAATTGCACTTTTAAGTCTTAAATCATCCCCCGAAACTAACCGAATCATCGGAATTCAGTTCCGAGCCCTCTAACTCATAAGTCAACGTTGGGTTGACTTTTCCAACTTAAGCTTTCCTTAACGAGATTAATTGTCCCTTTTCCTACCAAAATCGATCCGATTTGACTCAAAGTTTGCACACAAGTCACATTCGACATTACGGACTTGTACCAACTTTCGGAATCGCATTCTGACCCCGATATCAAAATTTTTACTTACGGTCGAATTTTCTCATAAACCTTCAAATTCCTATATTTAGCCAAATGACTTCAAAATGACCTCCGGACATCCGAATTCACTTCCGATCGCTTTCCCAACTCCAAAATCACCATACGGATCTATTCCTAGACTCGGAATCCCATTGGACATCTATAACTCTAAAATGCCTTCCAACCCAAATTTATGAAATTTTTCTAAAATACTAACTTCCACCATATATGCTGAAATGCTCACGGGTTATCAAAAACCAAATCCGAACATACGCCCTAGTTCAAAATCATCATACGAGCATGCTGGAACTATTAGATCCCAATTCCGAGTTCATTTACTCAAAATTCCAATCCTAGTTCATTTCTTCAACTTTAAGCTTTCAAAATGAGAATTTCCATTTAGATTTGACTCCAAACTTCCCGAATTTTAATTCTGACCATACACACAAGTCAATATACCTGAGATAAAGTTGTTCATGGCCTCAATCTGCTGAATGACGCGTCGGGGCTCAAAACGACTGGTCGGGTCGTTACAAAAAACATGCTATAGTTATGGACTATTAAGTACAGTATACACATATGATGGAGAGGAGATATCAACTATACCGGAATTATATAAGGCATTTATAAATTTCAAAAGAGTTACAAAGGAAACCTATTCTTTATAAAATTCTATACCACACCAGCAGAAATATTATATGACGAAATAAAACCAGTCATACAAGTAATCAAGATAGGACTCACAAAAGATATGCTTATACCAGAAGAGATAGGACAACAACAAGAAATACCTAAATGCGAAATACCCAGCTTTTATGCAAACAAAAGGATTATTGGAATATCTACAATCATCAATGAGCTAGCACATAATTATCTAAACGGAAATGCTATTTGGAGTTATTATTCAAGAGACCGGTTATTAATATATTCAAATTCAAAGGAACAACGACAATTAGATATCGAAGAAATCCAAAAATGGATTATGTCTCTATTAAATCCAGAAAGACAACCTACAACCAGAGAATTAAGGAAAGGATTTATCTCAGAAGATTTACTAGCAAGATACTGCAGGATAATCAGCCAGAAATATCCAGACCATTTATGTTTGAAATGTCACGGAGAAGATAATGTAATTCCAGAAGTCTAGTTAGAATAATGGAAGAAGATAGTGGAAGATAACTCAAAAAATGAGAAATTCGTAAAGAAAAAGAAGAAAGAGACATAAAGAAGAAATGATCGAAAGAAGACAAAGAGAAAAGATGTGAGAAGACCAAGCGGCCGACAAGATACAAAGAAGATAAAGCAGAAAGAGACATAAAGAGAAAAAAGATAAAGCGGATAAAGATGTAAAAGAAATATTTGCTTTTCTTTATGTAAAGTTCTTTGTTTTTTATGTAAAAAATTCAGAGTCGTAGAAGTCATAGTCGTAAATAGTAAAGGCCAATGAATAGTAAAGGCCAATAAATAGTCATGTGAATAGTAAGAGTCGGATGTGAATAGTAAGAGACAAATGTGAATAGTAAGAGTCATCTTACTCCTCTATACAAAGGAGCAAGCAGAAAGATGTAAAGATATAATCGGAAATCAAAAAATTAGAAATCAATAAAAATTCTCTTTTTCATAAACACTCTCAAACAAGCTATAAAGATTTAACAAAATATGTCGAACTCAAAGGAGATACAAAGTCAGGTAAAATCATTTATGATTATGCATATCTAAATTCTTATATTCCTGATAATCATCTTATAATACTATAGCTTTCATCATGTTATAGTAATGCTATAAAGAATAATTTGAGCAAGTTTGCCATGGAAGTATGCTAAAATTAAACATAGGCTAAGTCACTCCTAATGGGAAACCGGTGAGGCGAGGAGATGTCGTTTAGGGGAGTACCGCAGTTGGGGAGATTGCTAGGGTAAATGATTAGAGCAAAGGGCCATGGTAGTGACCAGAAAAATTATTTTTTATATCTTATTATTATATGATGAATATGATAGTAAAGTAAGAAGATTATAAGGAATACCATAAGAATAATAGCAATACATAAAATAATGATAACATACCTACTAGACGAAATGGCAGATAATTATAAGATATTAATCTTTTATGTACTTAGAAAAATAACCGAACCCGAAATTAGAAAAAATATATGGAATCAGATTCAAGAATATGAAAATCTAGTTTTAACCGAAATAATTAACCAAGAATGGAGTGAAGAACTAGAAGAACTAGAAGAAGCCTATAATAATGACGAACTAGAAAGAGTATATAATTATGACTACACTAATACATGGGATTGAGGACCCAAAACAGACTAAGATATGATAAATTACGAATATTTAAATTATTGGACAGAAACTATGCTTGAAATAGGTAAAACTCTTACTATTCACATGACTATTCATTGGCCTTTACTATTCATTGGCCTTTACTATTTACGACTATGACTTCTACGACTCTGACTTTTTTACATAAAAAACAAAGAACTTTACATAAAGAAAAGTAAATATTTCTTTTACATCTTTATCCGCTTTATCTTTTTTCTCTTTATGTCTCTTTCTGCTTTATCTACTTTGTATCTTGTCGGCCGCTTGGTCTTCTCACATCTTTTCTCTTTGTCTTCTTTGATCATTTCTTCTTTATGTCTCTTTCTTCTTTTTCTATACGACTTTCTCGTTTTTTGAGTTATCTTCCACTATTTTCTTCAATTATTCTAACTGGACTTCTGGAATTACATTATCTTCTCCGTAACATTTCGAACATGTGACGACCCGGCCCGTCGTCACGGGAATTACCACTCTGTTATGTTGTAATTTCATGTTTTATGCTTTTATATCAGTGTTAGAGTCTATCGGGTGAATTAAGAGTGATTTGGATTGAAAATGGGGCATATAGCCTTTTTGAAGAAAACTTGAATATGGAAAGTCAACCCGGAGTTGACTATTTGGTTAGAGTGCTCGGAATCGGATTCTGATGATTTGGTTAGTTCCGGGAGGTGATTTGTGACTTAGGGGAGCGATCGGAATTGAATTTGGAGGTCCGTGTAGAAATAGGCTTGAATTGGCTAAGGTTGAATTTTGGCGAAATCCGATCGGTAGGTGAGATTTGATCTGGGGGTCGGAATGGAATTCCGACAATTCCTGTAGCTTCGTTATGTGATTTTGGATATGTCCGCAACATTTCAGGTCATTCGGACGTCGTTTGGTCGGCTTTTTGATCGAATGTTAGTTTCAGAAGTTTTAAGGAATTTAGGCTTGAATTCGATGTGAATTATGGATTTTGATGTTGTTAGACGTGTTTTGAGGATTGGAACAAGTTTGAATAAGGTATTAGGGTGTGTTGGTGTTGTTGGATGAGGTCCCGGGGGCCTCGGAGTGTTTTCGGATGGTCAAACGGGAGGAAAACTTGGAAAATTGCAGACTTTGTGCACTGGTTCTATTGTTTTCGCTCCTGCGGAAATGGGGGCGCAGGAGCGACTCTGCAGGTGCGGACAATGAGGCGTAGAAGTGGAGTCGACCGCTGAAGCGGAGCCTGGCCCGCAGGTGCGGCTTCGCTGGTGCGAGAGGTCGATCGCAGAAGCGGTCTTGAGCCGTGATGGGGAAGTCCGCAGAAGTGGGTGATTGATCGCATAGGCGAGTCCGCAGGAGCGGACTCTTGGTCGCAAAAGTGGGACATTCCGCAGGAGCGGAAGATTTTCCGCAGAAGCGGACCCGTAGGAGCGGTCCGTGTATCGCAGGAGCGGAAATGGCCAAATAGGCCTGTGTTCGTAGAAGCGACCAACTGGTCGCAGAAGCGGTTTCGCAGGGGTGGAAATGGTCTGCAGAAGCGAAAATCGCAGTGAGTTAAGTGTATCAGAAGTTAGAAAATTTCAGAAACATTTCACACATTTGGGTCTCGGCTTAAGGAGGCGATTTGAGCGATTTTGAAGAGAAACTCAAAGGAAATCATCAAGTAATCAACTATGGACTTAAACTATGATTAGTATTGATAATATTATGCAATTATATCATGAAAATGGAGGAATTTGGGGTAATTTATGGAGGATTTAACCCTAGGCTTGAACTTTAGAAAATCAAGGTTTTGAATGGGCAAATGGAGTCCGAATTTGGTAAATTTTATATGCCTAGACTTGTATCGAGATGAGGATTTCGAATATGTGACTTTTGTAATTTTTCGGCAAGCGTACCGAAAGTCGGGTTTTGGCAACTTTGCCATTTTTGGTGTAAATCGAGTTGTATTGATTGGGTGTCGTCCCATTGGCCTAATTTGTTGTATTTCTGCTGTATTTGATCAGATTCTACGCGTGCGGAGCTTGATTCTCGTGGCAAGGGCATTGCGGAGTAGTCGTCGCGCTGTATTGAGGTGAGTAATAGATGTGGGTGATGACCAGCGGGTTCGAAACCCCGGTATACCACTTTGTGACGCTGTATAGCGGCGAGACACGTACTCTCTTGTGAGTGCGGGGTCGATTGTGATTGGGGACTATGGCTTAGTCCGACTTGTTGGCACTGTGTTATGATATTGGCTATTCTTGAGCCGTCGAACCTCCTCCTCGGATGGTTGCATACTATATTGTGATATTGGCTACTCTTGAGTCGTGGAACCCCCTTCTCGGGCGGTTGAGTATACTTGTGGGCCGTGAGCCAGTTATTGGATCCCGCGAGGATCGTTATCATTGTCTTATGATATTGACATGTTAGTTACTACCAGTCCGTAGCTATTTCTGTTATCATGCTATTTCCAATCTCTGGAACTTGATATTACTGTTTTCCAACTGAAAAATGATAAAAAGGGTTTTCAAAACTACTTTTGAGCCTATGAGAGGCTGTATTTGCATATTAGCTGACTGGTAGTGGATCGGACTGCACGCCGCAGCGGTATATATGTTGGATTGGACAGCACGCCGCAGTGAGCCCCTCCGGAGTCTGAACCCCCACAGTGAGCACGGGTACCCAAATTGGATCGGGCTACGCGTCGTAGCGGTCATATCATGCATTGCATTGCCTTTAGCTACATCTGCTAGCTGTTATACTGTTTTGCTGGTACTTGTTGGTACGTGTACAGTTGGTATTGATTCTGTGACAGGGTATTTCATTACAGCTTTACATAGTGCTTTATTGCGGGTTTCTTATCTGCGCTGTCTTACCCCTGTTTATTACCACTGAGTCTGGCAGTACTCATTTTACTCACTGTACCTTGTGTGCAGATCCAGGTACCTCTCAGCAGTGATCCAGTAGTTGTGCGAGGCAACATCTGTAGGATATTTGAGGTAGCTGCAGAGTCCGTAGGACTCGATATTCCTTCTTACTGTCTTTTGACTATGTATTGATGTTTCTTTCCGTACTTGGTATCTTGTAAACCATTATACATTATGTTCAGTAGAGGCTCATGACTCTTGACCCTTCGGTCTATGGGAGTTGGTATATTTTGGGACTTGGTTCCCCATTTTCGTTATATGTATCGTTGTTGCTTCGTGATTTGATATGCTTAAATGGGATGAAGCGAGCTTCTAGCTCCGTTATTGTTATTGATTGGTCAGGCTAGCTTAGCAATGTGCTGGGCGCCATCACGACCGGATTTGGGGTCGTGACAAAACATAAATGGTCTGGATATTTCTGGCTGATTATCCTGCAGTATCTTGCTAGTAAATCTTTTGAGATAAATCCTTTCCTTAATGCTCTGGTTGTAGGTTGTCTTTCTGGATTTAATAGAGACATAACCCATTTTTGGATTTCTTCAATATCTGATTGTCGTTGATCCTTTGAATTTGAATATATTAATAATAACTGGTCTCTTGAATAATAACTCCAAATAGCATTTCCGTTTAGATAATTATGTGCTAGCTCATTGATGATTGTAGATATTCCAATAATCCTTTTGTTTGCATAAAAGCTGGGTATTTCACATTTAGGTAGTTCTTGTTGTTGTCCTATCTCTTCTGGTATAAGCATATCTTTTGTGAGTCCTATCTTGATTACTTGTATGACTGGTTTTATTTCGTCATATAATATTTCTGCTGGTGCGGTATAGAATTTTATAAAGAATAGGTTTCCTTTTGTAACTCTTTTGAAATTTATAAATGCCTTATATAATTCTGGTATAGTTGATATCTCCTCTCCATCATATGTGTATACTGTACTTAATAGTCCATAACTATAGCATGTTTTTACTAGGTTGGCATTTGTTTTTGGTTGTGCTATTAGCCTATTGTATCCGTGTAGCTTTTGGGTTATGAAGTCTTGGGTTGGTTCTCTGGTAGTTTTCGATCTTGGATTGAGGTTTAGATATGTCTGTATTTTGTGAATATTTTCTATATATGATCTGGTTATATGATTGTAAGCCTTCTTTTCTTGGTTTAGGCTTTCTAAATATGATCTCATTTGTGGAGGTACGAATAATGGGTCTTTTGGTATTTTGGGTATGTATGGTTTGTCAAATATTTTGTTCATGTTCGAATTTCTAACTCCTTTCTTTGTAGATGAACTTCCTGCAGCTGTATCAAAACACATGTTATGGGTTTTAAGATGTTTCCCAATGTCACCTTGTAGCTCTGGAATTTTATAGTCTTCCGATTGACTTATATCCGCATCTTTAGAGTCATGCTGCCGACTTAGATTTTTGGCATCTTCTAGCTTTTGTATTCTCGTTCCCATATTATCCATTTGAGAGGATAATTTCTCAAGGATTGAGATCATATCTTTTGTTGTATCTATTTCTTCAGTTTGTGTAGCTTTGTCTTGATAGGTAGTCTGCAATCATATTTTTGTTAGTATTGATTACTTCAATTGTAAATGTAAAATTCAGTATATTCAGCACTAGTCTCCGTATTTCCTTTGTTGTAACTGAATCTTGTATCTTCCCGGTTAGCCACCATTTTACTTGTGTATTATCTGTTCTTATAATAAACTTATTATATACAATATATGGTTCAAATGCCAATAAACATTTATATACTGCATATAATTCTTTTCTATTGATTTCCCATTTTATCTCCGGTTTGTGAATGTTCCTGAATAATACCTACAATGATGTTCTATTTTTTCTTTATCATA
The DNA here is from genome assembly GCA_032618575.1 of Nicotiana noctiflora. NCBI lineage: Eukaryota > Viridiplantae > Streptophyta > Magnoliopsida > Solanales > Solanaceae > Nicotiana > Nicotiana noctiflora. The sequence goes on along the minus strand of JASVEL010011478.1, from coordinate 35,100 downwards.
CCTGTATTTTAATACTCCTCCATAGCTTTTTTTCACTTGCGTCTGATTCTACTATATATGTGAATTTTTTATTTTCATCTGGGAAGTATAGTTTTGGTATATTTTCATATTTTTTTAACTTTTCTTACTTGTTTTTTATCTTCTTCACTAAAGTGATACTCTATATCCTTTTTTAGATTTTTCTGCAATGGTTTTAAAGTTTCTGCTAATTTTGGTATGTATTCTCTTACTTGGTTTACTAATCCTAAAAATGATTGTAGTTTCTTTTTTGTATCTAATTGTTCATTTGAATTTATTATCTTTTGTACTATATGAGGTTGCATTTTAATTCCGCTTTTATCTATTTCTATTCCTAGAAATTCTATTTGATTTTTCATTATTTCTGCCTTTTTTCTACTTAGGCTTATTCCCGATATTTCTATAATATGTATAAATTTTTCTAATAATTTTATGTGCTCATCTTGTGTTTTTGAATATAATAATATATCATCAATGTATATTATGCAATTTTCTAGTTGTTTGAAATAGTTATCCATAAAATGCTTATATCTACCTGGTGCATTTTTATATCCAAATGGTAATACGTTCCATTCATAAAATTCTTGGGATACTGTAAATGGTGTAAGTTTTTTGGATTCTTGTTCTAACTGTAAGTGGTAAAATCCTGATTTACAATCAAATTTACTAAAATAGTTATATCCTTGGATTTGTCTTATTTTTAGTATTTTGTTTGGTATTGGGTAATTATATGTCTTAGTTTTTGTATTTAGATTTCTATAATCAATAACCATTCTACTTTTTCCTCTTTTTTGTTCACTATCACTACCAAAAAATTGGCCTATGAGAACAGTTATTTTGGCAACGGTTCACAAACAGTTGCCATAGAACAGATATAGTAACGGTTTCAATCGTTACCATAGAATTTAGGTGGTATCAGAACACTTTAGCCATCAAACCATTACAATTGTGAAAAAACTGTTGCCATAGAGGTTTGTGTCGCAACGGGTGTTGAAACCGTCCCAATAGACATATATATGGCAACGGTTTTTGGAAAAACATTTTTATCGGAACGGGTGTTCATTCCCCTCGATTTTTCTGCTAAAATTTAGTGAGCCCGCCAACTGACCTCTCATTTTTATATTATAATCAATATTAATAATGTAAATACAATAAGCTTTAACCCACCTCCAGTATAGTCATACGCAGTCGATACATCCAAACTCTAATCCCCTCTCTATTTTCTTTTTGCCTTCGATTCAAGAATCCATCTCCTAAATCCTCTCTTGGACAAATTTCTTCCAGATCCTTCAGATTTACTTTGTCACTTTCACTCTTTCTATATTTATGCAAATACCTCTTCAATGCACCACAATAATAATCAAACCCTAGAGTTCCCAAAGACGAAAACGTGGTTGCCGTTCTCCATTTTCTGTCGATCTTTCCGGCACTTCTTTGAAGCTTCGCAGGTTTCAAATCCAATGAGCTCATATACCCACTTCTTCAAGGACAGTTGCTAGCCTTCCCCAAATCCCCAAATTCTAAAATCATATTTCTGCTCAAATCAGAGAAACCCAAAATTACCATATGCCTGGTAATTTCTCTCTTCTTTTGGTCAATTTTACTGTGTTTTTTAGTTCTTGGCAAAAATGTTCTTAATTCATGTTGTTGTCTTTTGGGTTCTGTATTTAATTCATGCTGTAGCTTTGTAATATTTTAACTTTGCTAACTATTAAGTTCCTCTGTTTTACTTTGATTGGCTATATAATTTACATTTATGAATCCTTTTTTCATTTGCAACTGTTGGAGTGCTCCACCGTTTGGCTAATACTGATGTATCTGCTACTCATAACCACGGCCCATTATGCACATCGGTATATTATATGTCTTCTTGTTATGGTTACTAATATCAAATCAATGTCCTTTTAAGTGAATATTGAATATTGAGTTAAGTTTAACTCATATGATAATAATGCATACAAGTACTAGCAATTATTTCGGATAAAATTGGCATCTTTCCATTGACTTAACATCGACGTGATACTATTGGCCTATGTCCTAAGAATACCCGGAATATTTGTTGAGGTAGTTGTTTTTATAAGTTTTCAGAAGAAACGGATTAAATAAACGAAGAATGAGAGAGTTGCTCACTTGGTTCAATCATCATGCTTCTGCCGTGATTTGTTCCAGGAATCTAGTTATTTAGTCATTTTATAATTATCTATATCTCGATAAAGCAATGGTAACACTTAGAGTTTAACATAACTCCTTCCACCCATGAAAGATTTGAGGAAAGAGGCTACATTCTTAAATAGACAAATACAAAATCAAAGTTTGAAATACTAGTAAATCAGCAAGCTAAACCCCATATTAACTGAGTGTTCCTACTAGTAAATTGGTGTAGTGGGTTGGGGAGGTCCTGCTAGGGGGAGCTTTCTAATTTTTAAATTTTTGGTTGTTCTGGCAGACATGTTTGACAGACAAGAAAGAGTAGTTTATTTTATTTCCATCTTCACTGCACAAATTCCAATGGAAAGTTCACTAATCAACCTAAGAAAGTGGGACCTCCTAATTCTTGAACAATGTGAGGTATACTTGTCATTTTTTTTTGTCATGATACAAGAAGAAAATTGTGATGTTCCTTAAAAATGACATTCATGTGAAGGTTCTAGAGGCTTCAGTGGTGAATCGTTGCCCCCATCGGTTAGTAATCCAAGTATAGCGCTAGCTAAAACTGAAAGTAAGATATGGAGACATGCTGCATATCTTCTGATTTCTATGAATTGCACTTGCATTATTAAGTGATATTTTGCTTTTGAACATTTGGAAGCTCTATTTTTTTTTTGTTGTGCGGTGCTTCCATTAGTTTACAAGTGATTTTTGTTTTCTCTCAAGTACTTGAAGCATATGCCCTCTACCTGTCAACAACTTGATGCTATGTCTACAGGTACTGGTTGCTTAACATTGGGAAGCGTGGATTCCTATAGTCACCTTATTGTCTCAAGATTAGATGCCAATGGTATAGGATACTTATGTCTAAATAGGTATAAATTTTTGTTAAATATAGAAATTTTACGATAATGTGTACATTTAATGTCTAAATTTGGGTCTTGATAATGTGTTTCTGTAGAAGAGCTAGGCTCATGACTAGCATCTTGTATGTCCATTATTTTCTTTTTCTTGTTTGATTAATTTATTTAGTCTAGGCATTCAAGATGAAAAGGTAATGACTTTATTTATCCTCTTTTGTAGGTGGAGTAGATAAAAAAATAGAAGATGAAGGCAAGGAAGATCTAGACCTTACTTAAGATGAATTTTGAATTGCTATAGATGAATGTTCTAGGAATCTTTTGTTGTTAACATTTTGAAACTTACTATCTTGAAATGTATTACTTATGCACTTTAGAACATTTACTTTTATGTATTTTATTAGCTTGTTGGACGAGTTATATTATTAATAGCTTCATTTTCTGATTTATTTAAATTTTAGTGACATATATATATATATATATATATATATATATATATATATATATATATATATATATATATATATATATATATATATATATATATATATATATATATATATATATATATATATATATATATTTCTATTTTACATAAACTGTTACAATAGCCTACCAGAACCGTTGCAATAGAACACAAATGGCGTTCCATTAGAATGTAAACCGTTCCAATAGATCCGATAAATCGTTCCAAAATGCCCTTTAAACCGTTCCAATAGGTAGTTAAAACCGTAGCAATACAAAAATAACCGTTACAATAGCTATATGAGACCGTTGTTATATCCATAAATAACCGTAGCAATCGCTTACAAAAGTTTAGATATTATTGTAACGGTTATGAGCCGTTGCATACACATTATAGTAACGGTTTGAAACCGTTCCAATTGGAAGAAATAATTGTTCCAATAGAGAAAGGGAAAACCGTTGCGATAGACGTATCTATAGCAACGGAGATGAAAACCGTTCCACAAACCGTTCCTATAGCTCTATTGGCACACGAGCAGATGTGACGGTCTGTAAACCGTTCCAGTATAGCTACGGCAACGGTTTATCTACCTACTGGAACGGTTCTCCAACTGTTACCGTAGACCTATTTTTTAGTAGTGTATGTTTATTTACTATGAATGCTGGACTTGTATGTTTGCTATTGCTTTCTTGTATATAACCTTGTTCTAGTAATTCATCAATGTGTATTTTAAATTCATTTAAATCTTTAAAATTGTATTTTAAAGGTTTTTGTGTTATTATACTATTTTTATCAATTAGCTCTATTTTTACCTTTGTTTTATGTTTTTCCCAACCTAGTAAGGGGTTTTCACTATACAATGGTTCTAGTTTTTCTTGGATTATTTTAACTGTATTTATTGAAAAAATAATTAATTCTATTTTATTATTATCATCTTTTTTATTTTCTAATTTTTGTGTTATTTTCTCACTTCCTTTTATCCAATGAGTTATTTTTCTTTTCTATTTTAGAACTCTTTTTGCTCCTATTTTTTGTTTGCATGGTGTTGTAAACCACCAATGTGTTTTAGTTATTACGTGTGGGTATAGTTTATCTAAGAATGGTATTCCTAGTAAAATATCTCTTGTGGGTAATTCAAAATTGTATAGTTCTTCTATAGTAAGTATTTTATCCCATATTTGTATTTTTATATTTTTTGATTTGTGGGTAATTATGCTTCCTTCGTTGTTTCAGAGCCATGTTGATTAGTAACTGTAGAAGCTAAGTTTAACACTGTTTTCTTAATGAATATCATTAGGAAGAAGACTACTGTTAAAAACAGTAGGAAAGAGGAGTATGAAATGCCCCAACAATTAGACCTTCTTAATAAATGGACTATACCATTAGTCAAACCTAAGGTAATATACCAATTAGACACCTTTGAAAAATTAGGTTTGAAACAAGTAGTTAAAACTACTGAAGAGACTATCACACTAGATAGTGATCATGCTACTTTTAGATTATTATCCGAAAGTGATTTTGCCCCTTATAGAGATTCTCATAAATTTATACATATTGGTTTAATACAAGTTGCCTTCAAGCCACTTACTTTAAGAGGCTTACCTGAAAGCTTTATAACAGCTCTCAGAGATGGAAGGAACCAGAACTGGAAAAAGTCTCTTATAGGGACTGTGCAAACCAGTTTGGCTTATGGCCCGATATATTTTAATGCTTATCCAAATTTACAGATTGCTCTTAATGATGAGAACTCTTTAAATGCTTTAATACTTAGCATTAAATTACATGGTTATGATTACTTACCTGGTACAGAAGTAATATGTATTTGTTATAGGATTTATTTTAAACCTTTATATACTTTAAATCCTATGTGCAAAATTATGGATTTCAAAAATGAAACTAACTTTGGTAAATCCAAAGTAACTACCAGAAGACCTATTATATGGGATGAAATTGATTTCCCAAAAGAATGGGTCATAGAGGAAGCAGTTGCCCCTCAAAATACTGGTAATACTAAGGTTACACAAATTGAACAAACTTCAGATGGTACAGTAAAGATTAGGTTCAATGAACCTATTCAGAATGATAATATCAGTTTATCATCTCGATTGACTAGATCAAATTCCTCTCATATTTCTCCAATTGATTATGTGGAAGATTTTCCATCTAGAGCTTCCACATCCCAAATTAGAGATAATAACAGAATTGATAGTAAAAAAATTGGTTTAGATAATATCGTCAAGATTAATTCAGATCTTGAACCAACTCTATCCGAAATGGATTTTTCAAATGGTGTTAATAATGACTGAAAACCAAATAGATTTTAGTCCGGGTTCACCGGCAAGAAAACTAATTTTAGAAGAATTTCTAAAACCCAGATGGGCTGTTTTCAGAAAATGGTTTCATGAAAACATGACTAGTGATTTAATACAACTTTTTAGAAATGATTTTTACACTGATATTAGCAAAAAGAACAAAATTATTGCTTTTGTTCCTTGGTTTATGTCTAAACACGTTTATAACTATATCTCTGTTTTAGAAAGGGATTTTATACTTACTAGTGGGAAAACTACTAAATCAATTTTTCCGCCACAACAATCTTTTCAAATGGGGGAAAAAGACAAACTTGTTTACTTTACTGAATTTTCAAAATTATTAGAAAATGATGTGGCAGCAATTACTGCTAAAAACCTGAATACTATGCTTACTCAGAATAATTATACTAACATGTATGTTAGTATTCTGGGAGAACAGGTTATTACAATTCAAGAGAAATTGGGCAAGCTTATAGCAGAGGTCCAAAAGATTTCTCATAAAGAGGATAAAGGTAAAGAGCAAATTGCTACAACCAGTATCCAACCTCCACCGGAGGTAAAAGACTTTAAAACTAAAAGTCTTAATGATCTGGAAAAATTTCTTACTAAGAAGTTTGCAAAGTTTAAGATTAGTCCTTTAACTCTAGAGCATAGACCTGATAAAGGTAAAAGAATTCAGGTGAATGATGAGATTAATAAAATCTCTGAAAAATATGCTCGTAAACCTTACCAAAGGATGTTCTACTATCCTAGACCAACCCCTCAGGATGTTCTTTTGGAAGAACTTGATAATGACCACTATCACCAAGGTTATAGTGGGTCTGATATCTATGAATAGAATATAGATGGTCTTGCTGAAAGACAAATTTATACCATGGTACATAGAATGCTTATGTACAGTACGATCTGTAAGGTTAATAAGAATGAAGATAAAGCAATAGCAGAAATGCTTATTGCTGGATTTACTGGTCAGCTTAAAGGCTGGTGGGATAATTATCTCACTCATGATCAACGTATTGAGATCATGAAAGCAACCAAAATCGAGGGTGATAAGACTGTCCAAAATGCAGTCTATTCATTAGTTCTTAATATTATAGAACATTTTTCTTGAAGATGGTCTGATAATAGTGAGACCATTAGGACTATGCTTCAGAATTTGAGATGTCCGACCTTCACATCTTTCAGATGGTACAAAGATGTTTTCTTATCCCGAGTGATGGAATTACCAGAGAGTAATAGTACTCACTGGAAGGCTAAATTCATAGATGGTCTTCCTTCCTTGTTTGCTGAAAGGATTCGAAAGGTCCTTAGAGGTACAGGAATGAGTATTGCTTATGATGCCTACTCATATGGTAAGCTTATTAGTGTATGCACTCAGGAAGGTTACTCTTTGTAATGAGATTAAGCTAAGCGAAGAAATTAATAAACATCGTCTCAATGAGAGACAACAATTAGGTGAATTTTGTGAACAGTTCGCCATTGATATTCCTTCAAAAAGGAAGAAGTCTCATAAAAATAAAGACTTCAGAAGGAGAAAGGGTTCGCCTAAAAAAAGGCGTGATAAAACCCAAAGAAGGAAGGCTTTTCATAAAGCCAGAAAGGGTTTTGTTAAAACTAAAAACTCTCAAGCCTGCTACAAATGTGGCAGAGTAGGCCATTATGCAAGAGATTGCAGGATCAAGGACAAAATTAAAGAACTTGATCTAGATGAGAATATTAAAGATTCTCCTAAATTCTTCTCCGGAGAATTCTGATTATGAAACAGATCTGTCACGACCCGGATTTTTTCCACCATCTGGAGTCATGATGGCGCCTACTAGTGGAAGCTAGGCAAGCCAAATATTACTTACATTTCCATTAGTTACCAAACTCTTATTAAGACTTTAAAATTTGAAACATATAAATTACAGCGGAATAATTAAACTTAGCGGAAGACTTAGTCAATCTTATCAAATATGATAAAGAGACCCAAACATGATACACTACCCAAGACTGGTGTCACAATACTCACGAACTTCTAAGAATAATACACACAATTGTCTGAAAGAAATATAAGCTGTTTAATCTCGAATACATGAGATAACAAAATGAAATATATAGATAGAAGAGACAACGGGTCCTGCGGACGCCTGCAAGGCTACCTCATAGTCTCAGAAGTCGGAATATCCACAATCGCTACTGCCGCTGCTGCTGTCCGTAACCTGTATCTGCGCAAAAAGAGCGCAGAGTGTAGTATCAGCACAACCAACCCCATGTGCTGGTAAGTGCCTGGCCTATCCCAGCGAAATAATGACGAGACTAAGGCTAGCCACCCACATAAACCTGCACAGTTGCAATATATATACATATACAAAACATTTATAAGGAAAGATTCTGCTCTGAAATAACAGTCAATAACTCATAATATCCAGAATAATCTAGTCAACATAATAAATCTTACTTTCATGTTTCAATTCCTTCTCCATTTCATATCTCGTGGTAGGCGTACCACCCGCTCCCAACTGTAACAGTAAATTATATCTTGTGGTAGGCGTACCACCCGCTCCCTATTGTATCAATAAGTTATATTTTGTGGTAGGCGTACCACCCGATCCCAATTGTATCAATAAATCATACCTTGTGGTAGGCGTACCACCCGCTCCCAAATATATCAATAGGCTACCAGCAACTATGGCCAATGCCAAGATTTTAAATCACTTTGTGGTCGGCGTGCCACACGATCCCATTTCTTATCATATAAGTGGTCGGCGCTCCACACGATCCCAATTCATAAATATATTTATTACCGGCATTTAACCAATAATTTCTGCATCAACAATATTTAAAATTACCGGTTTTGAACCAATAATTGATAATAATTCAACAATTTATCTCTGTTACCGGTGTGATACCAATAACTCTTAATCAACAATTCATACACAACTAAATTCCTATTCCTTCAAACTAGGATAGAACAAACACTTACCTTGAAAGTTTACGAACGATTCAATCCGTAGCAATGCCTTTTCCTTTCGAATTTGGCTCCAATCCAATCGTATCTATACACAATTGATTTAATATCATCAATTCTACTTAACAAACTAGTTCATATTGCTAAATATGATTTTTACAACATTCTGCCTGGAATAGTAAAAATCGACCCCTGGGCCCACATAATCAAAAATCAAGTTTCGAACAAAAATATGTTCACCCAATCACCCATGAGTTCAAATATACAATTTGTTCTTAAGTTCGACTCCAAAACGAGGTCTAGATCGCAAATTCTTTGAAAACCCTTACTATACTAAATTCTCGATTTTTCTACCCATTTACACCTATTTAGGCTTAGGAATTCAAATAATATTGATGGAAAATGAAGAAAAAGAGTTAAGAATCACTTACCCAAGAAGTTTGATGAAGAATCACTCAAAAATCGCCCAAGGAGTTATGGAGAAGAGAGTTGAACAGAAATGGGATTTTTATCCCGTTTCTGTTCTGCTTTCTGACTTAAATTCACTGGGCATAAGTTTGTTCATCACGTTCGCGACACCCCGGTCGCATTCGCGATGAAGAAGAAGTGTTACACAATGCGTTCGAGAGGGGCTTGTCGCGAACGCGAAGAAGAAAATACTGGGGTTTACAGGTTGGCCTACGCGAACGCGAGCTAATCCACGCGAACACGTAGAGGAAAGGGGCTGGCTCAAATATACACTACGCGAACGCGTGAAGTAGTACGCGATCGCGATGAAGGGAAACAGCTGGGCATCGCGAACGCGACCAACAGGACGCGAACGCGTTGAAGAAAAGAAGTTGGCCATCGCGAACGCGACCACCTGGACGCGAACGCGTTGAAGGATTGCCTGCTGCAGATTTTCTGCAGTTTTTCTTAAGTCCAAAACCACCCCGATGCCTATCCGAAACTCACCCGAGCCCTCGAGGCTCCAAACCAAATATGCACACCAACTCAATAACATCATACGAACTTGCTCGAGCGATCAAATCGCCAAAATAACATCAAAATCAATGTATTGAGCCTTAAAACTCAATAATTCTTTCAAATTTCATAATTTCCAAAATTTCCAATTTAAGGCCGAAACACGTCAAACGACGTCCGTTTTCAACCAAACTTTACAGGAAAACGCTTAACCAACATATATGACCTGTACCGGGCGTCGGAACCAAAATACGAGCCCGATACCAGTACTTTTTAATCAAAATTTAGTTTCATTTTCCTTAAACATTTTTAGAAAACAATTTAACAGAAAAATTCTTTTACCGGGGTTCTAGACCTCGGATTTCAATTCCGGGCATACGCTCAAGTTCCATATTTGTGACGACCCGGCCCGTCGTCACGGGAATTACCACCCCGTTATGTTGAAATTGTATGTTTTATGCTTTTATATCAGTGTTAAAGTCTATCGGGTGAATTAGGAGTGAATTGCATTGAAAATGAGGCATATAGCCTTTTTGAAGGAGACTTGAATAAGGAAAGTCAACCCGGAGTTGACTATTTGGTTAGAGGGCTCGGAATCGGATTCTGATGATTCGGTTAGTTCCGGAGGTGATTTGTGACTTAGGGGAGCGATCGGAATTGAATTTGGAGGCCCGGTGTAGAAATAGGCTTGAATTGGCTAAGGTTGAATTTTGGCGAAATCCGAACGGTAGGTGAGATTTTGATCCGGGAGTCTTCGAAATGGAATTCCGACAGTTGCAGTAGCTCCGTTAGGTGATTTTGGATGTGCCTGCAAAATTTTAGGTCATTCGGACGTCGTTTGGTCGGGTTTTTCATCGAATGTGTAATTCGGAAAGTTTTAAGAAATTTAGGCTTGAATCCGTGTGTAATTGGTGATTTTGATGTTTAGGATGGTGTTTTTAAGATTGGAACAAGTTCGTATCGTGTTTTGGGGTATGTTGGTGGTTTTCGTTGGGGTCCCGGGGGCCTCGGGGTGAATCCGGACCATCATCCGGCATTTGGAAGCATGAAATGGTCTGCTGTAAATTGCAGATCATTGGGCATAAAATAAGCCTTCGCGTTCGCGAAGGAAGGTTCCGCGTTCGCGAAGGCCAGATTCAGTAAGGCATCGCGTTTGCGAGGGCAATGCCGCGTTCGCAAAGGTTGGGGCCAGTTGGCCATCGCGTTCGCGATGAGTGGGTCGCGTTCGCGTACGAGGAAAAGGTAAGGCATCGCGGACGCGTGACTTCACGTCGCGTTCGCGTAGAGTAAAAGTCAGGAGGCTGCGGAGTTGATCTTCGCGGACGCGTGAGAGAGTGCTGCGTTCACGATGAAGAAGAGGAAAAAGGCATCGCGTTCGCGTGAGAGGCGTCGCGAACGCGATGAAGAAAAGAGGCTGGCAGTGAAGATAAGTTCAGAACAGAACCAGTCGCGGGTTTAATACCCAAAAACGCCATTTTTGAGTTCTAGAGAGAGAAACTCACGGGAATTGCTGGTAAATCATCGGGGTTTCGTTGGAGGTAAGTTTTGTGGCTTAATTACATCATTTTAACATGAAATCCTTGGTTAAATTTCCGTAAATGGAAGATTAAAGGTGGGTTTGAGCCCTAGGCCTAAATTGAAGAAAAACACCGATTTGAGTGGGCAAATGGAGTCCGATTTTGGTAAATTTTATATGCCTAGACTCGTATCGAGATGAGGATTCCGAATATGTAACTTTTGTAATTTTTCGACAAGCGTACCAAAAGTCGGGTTTTGACAACTTTGGGAATTTTGATGTAAATCGAGTTGTATTGATTGGGTGTCGTCCCATTGGCCTAATTTGTTGTATTTCTACCGTATTTGATCAGATTCTACGCGTGCGGAGCTTGATTCTCGTGGCAAGGGCATTGCGGAGTAGTCGTCACGCCGTATTGAGGTGAGTAATAGATGTGGGTGATGACCAGCGGGTTCGAAACCCCGGTATACCACTTTGTGACGCCGTATAGCGGCGAGACACGCACACTCTTGAGAGTGCGGGGTCGATCATGAACTGGAGACTATATATTAGTCCGACCTGTTGATACTGTATTATTGGCTATTCTCGAGCCCTTCTTGGGTGGTTGAGTATACTTGTGGGCCGTGAGCCACTTATTGGATCCCGCGAGGATCGTTATCATTGTCTTATCATATAGACATGCTAGTTTACTACTAGTCCGCAGCTATTTCTGTTATTATGCTAATTCCAATCTCTGGAACTTGATATTACTGTTTTCCAACTGAAAAATGATAAAAGAGTTTTCAAAAACTACTTTTGAGCCTGCGAGGCTGTATCTGCATATTAGCCGACTAGTAGTGGATCGGGCTGCGCGCCGCAGCGAGATATATATATGTATCGGACTGCACGTCACAGGAATATCTCTATGAGATGTGCTTGGGCTGTAGGAGCCCCTCCGAGTCTGAACCCCCACAGTGAGCACGGGTACCCAAAATTGGAGTCGGGCTACGCGCCGTAGCGGTCATATCATGCATTGCATTGCATTTAGCTACATCTGCTAGTTGTTATGCTATTTATTGGTAATTGTTGGTACAGGTACAGTGAATATTGATTCTGTGACAGGGTAGCTGATTATAGCTTTACATAGTGCTTTATTGCGGATTTCTTATCTGCGCTGTCTTACCCTTGTTTATTACCACTGAGTCTGGCAATACTCATTTTACTCCCTGCACCTTGTGTGCAGATCCAGGTACCTCTCAGCAGTGATCCAGTAGCTGTGCGAGGCGACGTTTGTGGATATTCGAGGTAGCTGCAGAGTCCGCAGGACCCGATATTCCTTCTCACTGTCTCTTGATTTCATATTGACTTTTCTTTCCGCACTTGGTATCTTGTAAACCTTTATACACTCATGTTCAGTAGAGGCTCATGACTCTTGACCCTTCGGTCTATGGGAGTTAGCATATTTTGGGACTTGGTTTCCCCGTTGTTGGTATAAGTATTACTATTGTTTCATATTTTTAAATGCTTAAATGGGTTAAAGAGAGCTTCTAGCTCCGTTGTTGATATTGATTGGTCAGGCTGGCTTAGCAATGTGTTGGGCGCCATCACGACCGGATTTGGGGTCGTGACAAGTTGGTATCAGAGCCTAGGTTTACTAGGCCTCACGAGTCTTGAGCCGGTTAGTAGAGTCTTGTGGATCGGTACGGGGACGCCTGTACTTATCCTCGGGAGGCTGCGAACCTTTAGGAAACACTTCACTTTTCTTGAACTCCGTCGTGCGATCTTGTTGTTCCGAGAACTGAACTTCCATATTCTATTCTCTCGCAGATGGCGAGAACGCGAGCATCAGGACGAGGTGGACGACCTCCATTGCCACCTGTTAGAGGCCGTGGGCGCGGTCGTGCTAGAGGTAGAGGTAGGGCGGCCGAGGCAGTGCCAGCTGACCCGCCCGTTGTACCAGTTCAGGAGCAGCCCCAGTGGTTGATGTTCCAGCAGCCCCAGTTCAGGGCCAGACTATATCTATTGCTATTTCTGGTCTTCAGGAGACTCTTGCTTAGATATTATCAGTATGTTCCGGTTTGGCTCAGGTAGTTTTAGCTACCGCTACTATAGCGACATCTCAGTCAGGGGGTGGTCAGCAGACCCCTGCAGCTCGCACACCTGACCCGGTTGTTCGGGGACTTCAGACGCCAGAGGCGGTCCCCGCTCAGGTGGTTGCACCGGTTATTCCTCCAGCTGCACCAGCTCCAGCTCCAGAGCATATGGTTCAGGTTATGCCCGATGACGAGCGGCGTCGTCTTGAGAGATTTGGCAGACTTCAGCCACCCCATTTTAGTGGCGCCGAGGGCGAGGATGCCCAGGGTTTCTTGGATAAGTGTCAGAAGATGCTGCGTACGGCTGGTATTCTTGAGTCCAGCGGAGTTTCATTTACTACATTTCAGTTCACCGGTCCCGCATTTGATTGGTGGGAGGAGTTTGAGAGGCGTAGGCTTGCAAGAGCAACACCTCTCACATGGCAGCAGTTCTCTACTCTCTTTCTAGAGAAATATGTACCTCAGTCTCGTCGCGAGGAGCTACGTCGCCAGTTCGAGTGGTTGATTCAGGGCGACATGTCTGTGACCCAGTATGAGCTTAGATTCACTCGGTTGGCTAGGCATGCCACATGGATGATCCCCACTGATAGGGAGAGGATCAGGAGGTTCATTGATGGCCTCAACTACTCTATCTGTATTCTTATGACCAGCGAGCGAGTTCTGTCATCATCGTTTGAGCAGGTAGCCGATATGGCACGCTCCATTGAGGCGGATCATCGCCGAGAGAGAGAGGAGCGGGAGGCCAAGAGGCCTCGCGGTTCTGGCAGTTTCAGTGGTGCTCCATCTAGAGGGCATTCCCAGCAGAGCAGAGGTCGCTCATCTAGACCTTCTCATTCAGGCCGCCCAGAGCAGAGCGGAGGTTCTTATGGTCGTGGTCGACAGGGGTTTCAGCAGGGTCAGTCATCACTTAGTGCCCTCCCAGCCCGGAGTGCAACACCTACTTCTTCGGCACCGAGTGCATGTTATGAGTGTGGTGAGTTTGGTCACACGAGGAGACAGTGCCCTCGACTACGTAGGGGCGAGGACTCGGCAGAGGGATCGGCCCTCCTCTTCAGCACCATCTCAGTCTAGTAGAGGTGGAGGTCAGTCTTCTCGTGGTCGCCCCAGGGGCGAGGAGAGATCTGGTGGAGGCCAGGCGCGATTCTATGCACTTCCTGACAGGCGTGATGCAGTTGCCTCCGATGCAGTGATTACATGTATCATTTCTGTCTGTCACAGAGATGCCTCTGTTCTATTTGATCCAGGATCCACATATTCTTACGTGTCCTCTTATTTTGCACATTATTTGGGTGCGACTCGTGGTAGTCTTGATTTGCTTGTTCATGTATCCACCCCCGTGGGTGATACGATTGTTGTGGATCATGTCTATAGATCCCGTGTTATATCTATTGGGGGTCTGGAGACCCAGGCAGATTTGTTATTGTTGGGAATGGTGGACTTTGATGTTATATTGGGTATGGACCGGTTGTCTCCGTATCATGCTATATTGGACTGTCATGCTAAGACAGTTACGTTGGCCATTCCCGGTATTTCTCAGATTGAGTGGCGGGGTTCGACCGATTTCGTCCCTAGCCGTGTTATTTCGTTCTTAAAGGCTCAGAAGATGGTTGAAAAAGGGTGTTTATCGTACTTAGCTTTTGTGAGAGATATGGGAGCTGAGTCTCCTAGCATTGATTCTGTACTTGTTGTGAGGGATTTCCCAGATGTATTCCCCTCAGACCTGCCGGGCATGCCGCCGGACAGGGATATTGATTTTGGCATTGACTTGGTGCCGGGCACTCAGCCTATATCCATTCCTCCTTATCGGATGGCACCAGCTGAGTTGAAAGAACTGAAAGAGCAACTTCAGGAGCTTCTGGATAAGGGTTTCATCCGCCCTAGTGTGTCTCCATGGGGTGCGCCGGTATTATTTGTTAAAAAGAAAGATGGTTCCATGCGAATGTGTATTGATTATAGGCAATTGAACAAAGTGACAGTGAAGAACAAGTACCCTCTACCGCGCATAGATGATTTGTTTGATCGGTTACAGGGTGCGAGGGTGTTTTCTAAGATCGATCTTCGTTCAGGCTATCATCAGCTGAAGATCATGGGCTCGGATATTATGAAGACTGCATTCGGGACCCGATATGGTCATTATGAGTTTCTTGTGATGTCTTTTGGGCTGACCAACGCCCCAGCAACATTTATGCATCTGATGAACAGTGTGTTCAGGCCTTATTTGGATTCATTTGTGATTGTGTTCATTGATGACATTCTAGTCTACTCCCGTAGTCGGGAGGAGCATGCTCAGCATTTGAGTATTGTGTTGCAGAGATTGAGGGAGGAGAAGCTATATGCTAAATTCTCCAAGTGCGAGTTTTGGCTCGAGTCCGTGGCATTTTTGGGACATGTGGTGTCTCGTGATGGTATTCAGGTTGATCAGAAAAAGATAGAGGCGGTGCAGAGTTGGCCTAGACCGACCTCAGCTACAGAGATCGGGAGTTTTCTTGGTTTGGCGGGATATTATCGCCGGTTTGTTCAGGGATTTTCATCCATTGCTTCTTCATTGACTAAATTGACCCAGAAGGGTGCACCATTCGTGTGGTCGGATGAGTGCGAGGAGAGCTTTCAGAAGCTCAAGACAGCTTTAACCACAGCTCCAGTATTAGTATTGCCATCAGCTTCAGGTCCATATACCATTTATTGTGATGCCTCGAGAGTGGGGATAGGTTGTGTGTTGATGCAGGAAGGTAAGGTGATTGCTTATGCTTCTCGGCAGTTGAAGCCACATGAGAAGAACTACCTTGTTCATGACTTGGAGCTAGCCGCCGTTGTTCATGCCTTGAAGATTTGGAGGCACTATTTGTACGGCGTGTCTTGTGAGGTGTATACCGACCATCGTAGTCTCCAACACTTGTTCAAACAGAAAGACCTTAATTTGAGACAACGGAGATGGCTAGAGTTGCTGAAGGATTATGACATTACTATATTATATCATCCGGGTAAGGCCAATGTGGTGGCCGATGCTTTGAGCCGGAAGGCGGTCAGTATGGGGAGCTTGGCATATATTCCAGCTGAGGAGAGGCCAATTGCTTATGATGTTCAGGTGCTAGCCAATCGGCTAGTGAGGTTAGATATTTCGGAGCCCAGCAGGGTATTGGCTTGTGTTGTATCTCGGTCATCTCTAT
This sequence comes from Nicotiana noctiflora, assembly GCA_032618575.1. Lineage (NCBI taxonomy): Eukaryota > Viridiplantae > Streptophyta > Magnoliopsida > Solanales > Solanaceae > Nicotiana > Nicotiana noctiflora. Next base: position 18,628 of record JASVEL010011478.1, on the reverse strand, counting down.
ATGATCGTATTCGTGAGCGCCAGTATGATGATCCACATTTGGCTGTCCTTAGGGACCGAGTTCAGCATGATGATGCTAGAGATGTCACCATTGATAGTGACGGCGTATTGAGGATGCAGGGCCGGATATGCGTGCCCAATGTTGATGGCCTTCGTGAGTTGATTCTGGAGGAGGCCCATAGCTCGCGGTATTCTATCCATCTAGGAGCCGCGAAGATGTATCAAGATTTGAAACAGCACTATTGGTGGAGAAAGATGAAAATGGACATTGTCAGACACGTAGCACGGTGCCTCAACTGTCAGCAGGTTAAGTACGAGCATCAGAGGCCCGGTGGTGTATTTCAGCGCATTGATATTCCTGAGTGGAAATGGGAGAGGATCACTATGGACTTTGTTATTGGACTCCCTCGGACGGCGAGGAAGTTTGATTCTGTATGGGTGATTGTGGATAGACTGACCAAGTCAGCTCACTTCATTCCAGTTAGTACTACCTACTCATCGGAGCGGTTGGCATCGATCTTTATTCGAGAGATTGTTCGGTTGCATGGAGTCCCAGTGTCTATCATATCCGACAGGGGTACTCAGTTCACTTCTCAGTTTTGGAGAGCATTTCAGCGAGAGATGGGTACGCGGGTTGAGTTGAGTACAACATTTCACCCCCAGACAGACGGGCAGTCTGAGCGTACTATTCAGATTCTGGAGGATATGTTGCGAGCATGTGTGATTGACTTTGGTGGTTCGTGGAATGAGTTCCTACCACTTGCCGAGTTTGCCTACAACAACAGTTATCAGTCGAGTATTCAGATGGCCCCGTATGAGGCATTGTATGGCGGGCGGTGTAGATCCCCCGTGGGATGGTTTGAGCCTGGTGAGGTTAGATTGATAGGGACTGAGTTAGTCCAGGATGCTCTAGATAGAGCAAAGTTGATCCAGGAGAGGCTTCGTACGGCACAGTCTCGTCAGAAGAGTTATGCGGACCGTAGAGTTCGAGAGTTGTCTTTCATGGTTGGTGACAGAGTATTGTTGAAGATTTCACCTATGAAGGGTGTCATGAGGTTTGGGAAGAAAGGAAAGTTGAGTCCCGGGTACATTGGTCCTTTTGAGATACTTAGGAGAGTTGGAGAGGTGGCATATGAGTTGGCCTTGCCGCCCAGCTTATCCAGCGTTCATCCAGTATTCCATGTGTCTATGCTCCGGAAGTACATTGGAGATCCGTCTCATGTATTAGATTTCAGCACCATTCGGCTTGATGGTGATCTATCCTATGATGTGGAGCCTATTGCCATTTTGGGACGGCAGGTGAGAAAATTGAGGTCTAAGGAGATTGCATCAGTTAAGGTTCAGTGGAGAGGTCGACCCGTGGAGGAGGCCACTTGGGAGATCGAGCGGGAGATGCGGAGCATATATCCTCACTTGTTTGAGACTTCAGGTATGTTTCTTGACCCGCTCGAGGACGAGCGTTTGCTTAAGAGGGGGATAATGTGACGACCCGGCCCGTCGTCACGGGAATTACCACCCCGTTATGTTGAAATTGTATGTTTTATGCTTTAATATCAGTGTTAAAGTCTATCGGGTGAATTAGGAGTGAACTGGATTGAAAATGAGGCATATAGCCTTTTTGAAGGAGACTTGAATAAGGAAAGTCAACCCGGAGTTGACTATTTGGTTAGAGGGCTCGGAATCGGATTCTGATGATTCGGTTAGTTCCGGGAGGTGATTTGTGACTTAGGGGAGCGATCGGAATTGAATTTGGAGGCCCGGTGTAGAAATAGGCTTGAATTGGCTAAGGTTGAATTTTGGCGAAATCCGAACGGTAGGTGAGATTTTGATCCGGGAGTCGGAATGGAATTCGACAGTTGCAATAGCTCCGTTAGGTGATTTTGGATGTGCCTGCAAAATTTCAGGTCATTCGGACGTCGTTTGGTTGGGTTTTTCATCGAATGTGTAATTCGGAAAGTTTTAAGAAATTTAGGCTTGAATCCGTGTGTAATTGGTGATTTTGATGTTTAGGATGGTGTTTTTATGATTGGAACAAGTTCGTATCGTGTTTTGGGGTATGTTGGTGGTTTTCGTTGGGGTCCGGGGGCCTCGGGGTGAATCCGGACCATCATCCGGCATTTGGAAGCATAAAATGGTCTGCTGTAATCTGCAGATCACTGGGCATAAAATAAGCCTTCGCGTTCGCGAAGGAAGGTTCCGCGTTCGCGAAGGCCAGATTCAGTAAGGCATCGCGTTCGCGAGGGCAATGCCGCGTTCGTGAAGGTTGGGGCCAGTTGGCCATCGCGTTCGCGATGGGTGGGTCGCGTTCGCGTACGAGGAAAAGGTAAGGCATCGCGGACGCATGACTTCACGTCGCGTTCGCGTAGAGTAAAAGTCAGGGAGGCTGCGGAGTTGATCTTCGCGGACGCGTGAGAGAGTGCCGCGTTCGCGATGAAGAAGAGGAAAAAGGCATCGCGTTCGCGTGAGAGGCGTCGCGAACGCGATGATGAAAAGAGGCTGGCAGTGAAGATAAGTTCAGAACAGAACCAGTTGCGGGTTTAATACCCAAAAATACCATTTTTGAGTTCTAGAGAGAGAAACTCACGGGAATTGCTGGTAATTCATCGGGGATTTGTTGGAGGTAAGTTGTGTGGCTTAATTACATCATTTTAACATGAAATCATGGGTTAAATTTCTGTAAATAGAAGATTAAAGGTGGGTTTGAGCCCTAGGCCTAAATTGAAGAATAACACTGATTTGAGTGGGCAAATGGAGTCCGATTTTGGTAAATTTTATATGCCTAGACTCGTATCGAGATGAGGATTCTGAATATGTGACTTTTGTAATTTTCTGACAAGCGTATCGAAAGTCGGGTTTTGACAACTTTGGGAATTTTGATGTAAATCGAGTTGTATTGATTGGGTGTCGTCCCATTGGCATAATTTGTTGTATTTCTACTGTATTTGATCAGATTCTATGCGTGCAGAGCTTGATTCTTGTGGCAAGGGCATTGCGGAGTAGTCGTCGCGCCATATTGAGGTGAGTAATAGATGTGGGTGATGACCAGCGGGTTCGAAACCCTGGTATACCACTTTGTGACGCTGTATAGCGGCGAGACACGCACACTCTTGAGAGTGCGGGGTCGATCATGAACTGGAGACAATATATTAGTCCGACCCGTTGATACTGTATTATTGGCTATTCTCGAGCCGTTGAACCTCCTTCTTGGACGGTTGAGTATATTGTGGGTCGTGAGCCAGTTATTGGATCCCGCGAGGATCGTTATCATTGTCTTATCATATAGACATGCTAGTTTACTACTAGTCCGCAGCTATTTCTGTTATTATGCTAATTCCAATCTCTGGAACTTGATATTACTATTTTCCAACTGAAAAATGATAAAAGAGTTTTCAAAAACTATTTTTGAGCCTGTGAGGCTGTATCTGCATATTAGCTGACTAGTAGTGGATCGGGCTGCGCGCCGCGGCGAGATATATGTTGGATCGGACTGCACGCCGCAGGAATATCTCTATGAGATGTGCTTGGGCTGTAGGAGCCCCTCCGGAGTCTGAACCCCCACGGTGAGCACGGGTACCCAAAATTGGAGTCGGGCTACGCGCCGTAGCGGTCATATCATGCATTTGCATTGCATTTAGCTACATCTGATAGCTGTTATGCTATTTATTGGTAATTGTTGGTACAGGTACAGTGAATATTGATTCTGTGACAGGGTAGCTGATTATAGCTTTACATAGTGCTTTATTGCGGATTTCTTATCTGCGCTGTCTTACCCTTGTTTATTACCACTGAGTCTGGCGGTACTCATTTTACTCCCTGCACCTTGTGTGCAGATCCAGGTACCTCTCAGCAGTGATCCAGTAGCTGTGCGAGGCGACATCTGTGGGATATACGAGGTAGCTGCAGAGTCCGCAGGACCCGATATTCCTTCCTATTGTCTTTTGATTTTGTATTGACATTTCTTTCCGCACTTGGTATCTTGTAAACCTTTATACACTCATGTTCGGTAGAGGCTCATGACTCTTGACCCTTCGGTCTATGGGAGTTAGTATATTTTGGGACTTGGTTTCCCCGCTGTTGGTATAAGTATTACTATTGTTTCATATTTTTAAATGCTTAAATGGGTTAAAGAGAGCTTCTAGCTCCGTTGTTGATATTGATTGGTCAGGCTGGCTTAGCAATGTGCTGGGCGCCATCACGACCGGATTTTGGTCGTGACGATATTTTTCTACGGATTTTCTGAGACCGTCAAATCACGAGTCCGGGTCCGTTTACCAAAAATGTTGACCAAAGTCAACCATATCAATATTAATATCAAAATTCTTCAAAATTTTCACATATTTCAACATAAAAAAATTTCCAGCTTCGTGCCCGAACTGTGCACGCAAATCGAGGCAACTATAAATGAGGTTTTCAAGACCTCAGAAGCTCGAAATGATTAATAAAATAAGTGATGACCCTTTGGGTCGTCACATTCTCCACCTCTAAAACAATCGTTCGTCCTCGAACGGACAAAAGAAAGAAGTACCTGAGTCAAGGAATAGATGAGGATATCGGCTCCGCATGTCGGACTCGGACTCCCAGGTCGATGCCTCAGGAGGCTGACCCCTCCACTGAACTCGCACAGAAGGAAAACTCTTCGACCTCAACTGTCGAACGTGCCGATCTAGGATAGCTACCGGCTCCTCCTCATAGGACGGATCTTTGTCCAATTGGACAGTGCTGAAATCTAACACGTGCGACGGATCGCCGTGATATTTTCGAAGCATGGACACATGAAACACTGGATGTACAGCTGATAAGCTAGGTGGCAAGACAAGTTTATATGCCACCTTTGCCACACGATCAAGAATATCGAATGGGCTAATAAACCTAGGGCTACGTTTGCCCTTCTTTCCAAATCTCATCACGCCCTTCATAGGCGATACTATGAGCAATACTCGCTCCCCTACCATGAAAGCTATATCTCTAACCTTGCGATCTACATAGCTCTTTTGCCTGGACTGAGCTGTGCGAAGTCTATCTTGAATAATCTTGACCTTATCTAAGGCCTCCTGAACTAAATCTGTGCCCAATAACCGAGCTTCTCCCGGTTCAAACCATCCAACCGGAGAACGACACCGCCTACCATACAATGCTTCATAAGAAGCCATCTGGATGCTCGATTGATAATTATTATTATAAGCAAACTCTGCCAAAGGCAGGAATTGATCACACGAACCTCCAAAATCAATAACACACGCCCGTAGCATATCTTCCAGTATCTGAATAGTCCTCTCGGACTGACCATCCGTCTGGGGATAAAATGTTGTACTGAGCTGAACTTGCGTGCCCAACTCTCGTTGAACCGCATTCCAGAAATGTGAGGTAAACTGTGCACTTGAAATAATAGAGATTGGCACGCCATGAAGGCGAATGATCTCCCTGATATAAATCCCAGCTAACCTCTCGGATGAATAGGTAGTGGCAATAGGAACAAAATGAGCTGACTTGGTCGGCCTATCAACAATCACCCAAACAACATCAAACTTCTTCCGAGTCTTCGAAAGTCCAGAAACGAAATCCATAGTGATTCGCTCCCACTTCCATTCAGGAAGTTCAATTCTCTGAAATAAACCGCCAGGTCTCTGATGTTCATACTTAACCTGCTGACAATTAAGGCACCGTGCCACATATGCCACAATATCCTTTTTCATTCTGCGCCACCAATAATGTTGACGCAAATCTTGATACATTTTTGCTGTGCCTGGATGAATAGAATACCGCGAACTGTGAGCTTCTTCTAGAATCAATTCTCTAAGCCCATCAACATTTGGCACACAAATGCGCCCTTGCATCCTTAGGATCCCATGAGCATCTAAAGTGATATGTTTAGCACCTCCTCGTTGAACCGTATCTCTAAGGTCACATAAATAAGAATCATTATATTGTCGATCGCGGATATGCTCCAATAATGAAGAGCGAGCGATCGTGCAAGCTAGTACTCAACTAGGCTCAGAAATATCCAACCTCACAAATTGGTTGGCCAAGGACTGAACATCCAAAGCAAGTGGTCTCTGGTTGACTGGAATATAAGCAAGACTACCCATACTGGCTGACTTCCTACTCAAAGCGTCGGCCACCACGTTTGCTTTTCCCGGATGATATAAAATGGTGACATCATAATCTTTTAGCAATTCTAGCCACCTTCCCTGCCTCAAATTCAACTCTTTCTGCTTAAACAAATACTGAAGACTCTCATGATCGGTGTATACTTCACATGCTACACCATACAAATAATGCCTACAGATCTTCAATGCAAGAATAGTTACCGCCAATTCTAGATCATGCACTGGATAGTTCTTTTCATGAATCTTCAACTGCCTCGAAGCATAGGTAATAACCTTGCCATCCTGCATTAACACTGCACCAAGCCCAATACGGAAAGCATCACAATAAACAGTATAAGGTCCCGTACATGTGGGTAAAACCAATACTGGTGCTGTGGTCAAGGCTGTCTTGAGCTTTTGAAAGCTCGCCTTACATTCGTCGGACCATTCAAATTGAACACCTTTCTGTGTCAATCTGGTCAGTGGGGTTGCAATAGATGAAAACCCCTCTACGAATCGGCGATAATAATCTGTTAATCCTAAGATACTCCGGATTTTTTTGGCTGATGTTAGTCTAGGCCAGTCCTTGACTGCCTCCATCTTCCTTGGATCAACCTGTATACCTTCTGCGGTTACAATATGACCCGGGAATGCAATGGTACTTAACCGGAACTCACACTTTGGAAATATTTTGCATATAGTTGGCTATCTCTCAGAGTCTGCAAGGCCACTCTGAGATGTTGCGCATGCTCCTCCTGACTGCGGGAATATATTAATATGTCATCAATGAAGACTATTACAAACAAGTCTAAATAAGGCCGGAACACCCGATTCATTAATTCCATAAAAGCTGCTGGAGCATTTGTCAACCCAAAAGACATGACCGGAAATTCATAATGTCCATACCGAGTGCGGAACGCTGTCTTAGGGACATCAGATGCCCTAATCTTCAGCTGATGATAGCCGGATCTTAAATCTATCTTTGAAAATACCTTGGCACCCTGAAGCTGGTCAAATAAATCATCAATTTGCGGAAGTGGATATTTATTTTTGATAGTCACCTTGTTTAACTGTCGATAGTCAATGCACATTCTCATCGAACCATCTTTCTTCTTTACAAATAATACTGGTGCACCCCACGGCGAAACACTGGGTCTAATGAAACCCTTTTCAAGGAAATCCTGCAACTGCTCCTTCAATTCTTTTAACTCTAGCGGAGCCATACGATATGAGGGAATGGAAATGGGCTGAGTGTCTGGAGCCAAATCAATGCAAAAATCAATGTCCCTATCGGGCGGCATACCTGGCAAGTCTGAAAGAAATACTTCAGGAAATTCACGAACCACAGACACAGAGTCAATAGAAGGAACCTCAACACTGGAATCCCGGACATAGGCCAAATAAGCCAAGCATCCCTTCCCAACCATACGCTGAGCCTTAACATAAGAAATAGCATTGCGACTATTATGACCTGAAATTCCTTTCCACTCTATACGAGGCAAATTCGGCAGAGCTAGAAGCTCTCTTTAGCCTATTTAAGCATATCAAATCACGAAGCAACAGCGATATATATAACGAAAATGGGGGAACCAAGTCCCATAATACACCAACTCCCATAGACCGAAGGGTCAAGAGTCATGAGCCTCTACTGAACATAAGTGTATAAAGGTTTACAAGATACCAAGCGCGGAAAGAAGTGTCAATACAGAATCAAAAGACAGTTAGAAGGAATATCGCGTCCTGTGAACTCTGCAGCTACCTCGTATATCCCACAGATGTCGCCTCGCACAGCTACTGGATCACTGCTGAGAGGTACCTGGATCTGCACACAAGGTGCAGGGAGTAAAATATGTACTGCCAGACTCAGTGGTAATAAACAAGGGTAAGAGAGCGCAGATAAGAAATTCGCAATAAAGCACTATGTAAAGTTGTAATCAAATACCCTGTCACAGAATCAATATCAACTGTACCTATACCAACAAGTACCAGCAAAACAGTATAACAGCTATCAGATGTAGCTAAATGCAATGCAATGCATGATATGACCGCTACGGCGCGTTGCCCGATCCGATTTGGGTACCCGTGCTCACTGTGGGGGTTCAGACTCCGGAGGGGCTCTTACAGCCCAAGCACAATATTAATATCACACCTGCTGCGGCGCGCAGCCCGATCTGACATATATACCGCTGCGGCGTGCGGCCCGATCCACTACCAATCAGCTAGAATGCAATACAGCCTCGCAGGCTCAAAAGTAGTTTTTGAAAACTCTTTTATCATTTTTCAGTTGAAAACAGTAATATCAAGTTCTAGAGATTGGAAATAGCATGATAACAGAGATAGCTACGGATTGGTAGTAACTAACATATCAATATGATAAGACAATGATAACGATCCTCGTGGGATCCAATAACTGGCTCATGGCCCACAAGTATACTCAACCTCCCAAGAAGGGGGTTCCTCGGCACAAGAGTAGCCAATATTTCAATATATATAGTATGCAACCATCCGAGAAGGAGGTTCGACGGCTCAAGAATAGCCTAATATCATAACACGGTATCAACAAGTCGGACTAAGCCATAGTCCCCAATCACAATCGACCCCGCACTCACATGAGAGTACGTGTCTCGCCGCTATACAGCGTCACAAAGTGGTATACCGGGGTTTCGAACCCGCTGGTCATCACCCACATCTATTACTCACCTCAATACAGTGCGACGCCTACTCCGCGATGCCCTTGCCACGAGAATCAAGCTCCGCACGCGTAGAATCTGATCAAATACAGTAGAAATACAACAAATTAGGCCAATGGGAGGACACCCAATCAATACAACTCAATTTACATCAAAATTCCCAAAGTTGTCAAAACCCGACTTTCGGCACGCTTCTCGAAAAATTACAAAAGTCACATATTCGGAACCCTCATCTCAATACGAGTCTAAGCATATCAATTTTACCAAATTCGGACTCCATTTGCCCATTCAAAACCTTGATTTTCTAAAGTTCAAGCCTAGGGTTAAATCTTCCATGAATCACCCCAAATTCCTCCATTTTCATGATATAATTGCATAATATTATCAATACTAATCATAGCTTAAGTCCATAGTTGATTACCTGATGATTTCCCTTGACTTTCTCTTCAAAATCGCCCAAATCGCCTCTAAAGCCGAGACCCAAATGTGTGAAATGTTTCTGAAATTTTCTAACTTCTGATACACTTAACTCACTGCGGACCATTTTCCGCCCCTGCGGAACCGCTCCTGCGACCAATTGGTCGCTTCTGCGAACCCAGGCCTATTTGGCCATTTCCGCACCTGCGATCCAAGGACCGCTCCTGCGGGTCCGCCCCTGCATAAATTCCTCCGCCCCTGCGGCCTTTCCCGCTTCTGCGGACAAGAGTCCGCTCCTGCGGACTCGCCTATGCGATCACCAATCCGCTTCTGCGGATTTCCCCATCTCGTCCCTTAACCGCTTCTGCGGTCTCAACCTCGCTCCTGCGACGCCGCCTCAGCGGACATTTTTCCGCTTCTGCGAAGACAAGCGCTCCTGCGCCCCCTCGTCCGCTTCTGCGGACTCGCTCCTGCGCCCCCATTTCCGCAGGAGCGAAAACAACAGAACCAGAACACTCCCTGCAATTTTCCACATTTTCTCCCGTTTAGCCACCCGAAAACACCCCGAGGCCCCCCGGGACCCCAACGAAAACCACCAAAATACCCCAAAACACAATACGAACTTGTTCCAATCATAAAAACATCATCCTAAACATCATATTCACCAATTACACACGGATTCAAGCCTAAGTTTCTTCAAAACTTCCGAATTACACGTTCCATCAAGAACCCGACCAAACGACGTTCGAATGACCTGAAATTTTGTAGGAACATCCAAAATCACCTAACGGAGCTACTGCAACTGTCGGAATTTCATTCCGACCTCCGGATCAGAATCTAACCTACCATTCGGATTTCGCCAAAGTTCAACCTTAGCCAATTCAAGCATATTTCTACAACGGGCCTCCAAATTCAATTCTGATTGCTTCCCTAAGTCACAAATCACCTCCCGGAACTAACCGAATCATCAGAATCCGATTCCGAGCCCTCTAACCAAATAGTCAACTCCAGGTTGACTTTCCTTATTCAAGTTTCCTTCAAAAAGGCTATATGCCTCATTTTCAATCCAATTCACTCCTAACTCACCCGATAGACTCTAACACCGATATAAAATCATAAAACATGCAATTTCAACATAACGGGGTGGTAATTCCCGTGACGACGGGCCGGGTCGTCACATTCTCCCCTCTTAAGCAAACGCTCGTCCTCGAGCGGGTCAAGAAACATACCTGAAGTCTCAAACAAGTGAGGATATCTGCTCCGCATCTCCCGCTCGATCTCCCAAGTGGCCTCCTCCACGGGTCGACCTCTCCACCGAACCTTAACTGATGCAATCTCCTTAGACCTCAATTTTCTCACCTGACGTCCCAAAATGGCAATAGGCTCCACATCATAGGATAGATCACCATCAAGCTGAATGGTACTGAAGTCTAATACATGAGACGGATCTCCAATGTACTTTCGGAGCATAGACACGTGGAATACTAGATGAACGCTGGATAAGCTGGGCGGCAAGGCTAACTCATATGCCACCTCTCCAACCCTCCTGAGTATCTCAAAAGGACCAATGTACCTGGGACTCAACTTCCCTTTCTTCCCGAACCTCGTGACACCCTTCATAGGTGAAACTTTCAACAATACTCTGTCACCAACCATGAAAGACAACTCTCAAACTCTACGGTCCGCATAACTCTTCTGACGAGACTGTGCTGTACGAAGCCTCTCCTGGATCAACTTTGCTCTATCCAGAGCATCCTGAACTAACTCAGTCCCTATCAATCTATCCTCACCAGGCTCAAATCATCCCACGGGGGATCTACACCGTCTGCCATACAATGCCTCATACGGGGCCATCTGAATACTCGACTGATAACTGTTGTTGTAGGCAAACTCAGCAAGTGGTAGGAACTCATCCCATGAACCACCAAAGTCGATCACACATGCTCACAACATATCCTCCAGAATCTGAATAGTACGCTCAGACTGCCCATCTGTCTGGGGGTGAAATGCTGTACTCAACTCAACCCGTGTACCCATCTCTCGCTGAAATGCTCTCCAAAATTGAGAAGTGAACTGAGTACCCCTGTCGGATATGATAGACACTAGGACTCCATGCAACCGAACAATCTCTCGAATAAAGATCGCTGCCAACCGCTCCGATGAGTAGGTAGTACTAACTGGAATGAAGTGAGCAGACTTGGTCAGCCTATCCACAATCACCCAAACAGAATCAAACTTCCTCGCTGTCCGAGGGAGTCCAGTAACAAAGTCCATAGTGATCCTCTCCCATTTCCACTCGGGAATATCAATGCGCTGAAATACACCACCGGGCCTCTGATGCTCGTACTTAACCTGCTGACAGTTGAGGCACCGTGATACATGTCTGACAATCTCCATTTTCATCTTTCTCCACCAATAGTGTTGTTTCAAATCTTGATACATCTTCGCGGCTCCTGGATGGATAGAATACCGCAAACTATGGGCCTCCTCCAGAATCAACTCACGAAGGCCATCACATTGGGCACACATATCCGGCCCCGCATCCTCAATACGCCGTCACTATCAATGGTGACATCTCTAGCATCATCATGCTGAACTCTATCCCTAAGGACAGCCAAATGTGGATCATCATACTGGCGCTCACGAATACGATCATATTGAGATGACCGAGATACAACACAAGCCAATACTTTGCTGGGCTCCGAAATATCTAACCTCACTAGCCGATTGGCTAGCACCTGAACATCATAAGCAAATGGCATCTCCTCGGCTGGAATATATGCCAAGCTCCCCATACTGACCGCCTTCCGGCTCAAAGCATCGGCCACTACATTGGCCTTCCCCGGATGATATAAAATAGTAATGTCATAATCCTTAAGCAACTCAAGCCATCTCCACTGTCTCAAATTAAGGTCTTTCTGTTTGAACAAGTGCTGGAGACTACGATGGTCGGTATACACCTCACAAGACACGCCGTACAAATAGTGCCTCCAAATTTTCAAGGCATGAACAATGGCGGCTAGCTCCAAATCATGAACAGGATAGTTCTTCTCATGTGGCTTCAACTGCCGAGAAGCATAAGCAATCACCTTACCTTCCTGCATCAACACACAACCTATCCCCACTCTTGAGGCATCACAATAAACAGTATATGAACCTGAAGTTGATGGCAATACTAACACTGGAGCTGTGGTCAAAGCTATCTTGAGCTTCTGAAAGCTCTCCTCACACTCATCCGACCACACGAATGGTGCACCCTTCTGGGTCAATTTAGTCAATGAAGAAGCAATGGATGAAAATCCCCTGAACAAATCGGCGATAATATCCTGCCAAACCAAGAAAACTCCTGATCTATGTGGCTGAGGACGGTCTAGGCCAACTCTACACCGCCTCTATCTTCTTCGGATCAACCCTGAATACCATCACGAGACACCACGTGTCCCAGAAATGCTACGGACTCGAGCCAAAACTCGCACTTGGAGAATTTAGCATATAGCTTCTCCTCCCTCAATCTCTGCAACACAATACTCAAATGCTGAGCATGCTCCTCCTGACTACGGGAGTAGACTAGAATGTCATCAATGAACACAATCACAAATGAATCCAAATAGGGCCCGAACACACTGTTCATCAGATGCATAAATGTTGCTGGGGCATTGGTCAGCCCAAACTACATCACAAGAAACTCATAATGACCATATCTGGTCCTGAATGCAGTCTTCATAATATCCGAGTCCCTGATCTTTAGCTGATGATAGCCTGACCGAAGATCAATCTTAGAAAACACCCTCGCACCCTGTAAGTGATCAAAAAAATCATCTATGCGCGGTAGAGGGTACTTATTCTTCACTGTCACTTTGTTCAATTGCCTATAATCAATACACATTCGCATGGAACCATCTTTCTTTTTAACAAATAATACCGGCGCACCCACGGAGACACACTAGGGCGGATGAAACCCTTATCCAGAAGCTCTTGAAGCTGCTCTTTCAGTTCTTTCAACTCAACTGGTGCCATCCTGTAAGGAGGAATGGATATGGGCTGAGTGCCCGGTATCAAGTCAATGCCAAAATTAATATCCTTGTCCGGCGGCATGCCCGGCAGGTCTGAGGGGAATACATCTGGGAAGTCCCTCACAACAGGTACAGAATCAATGCTAGGAGACTCAGCTCCCACATCTCTCACAAAAGCTAAGTACAATAAACACCATTTTTCAACCATCTTCTGAGCTTTTAAGAATGAAATAACACGGCTAGGGACGAAATCGGTCGAACCCCGCCACTCAATCTGAGAAATACCAGGAATGGCCAACGTAACTGTCTTAGCATGACAGTCCAATATAGCGTGTTACGGAGACAACTAGTACATACCCAATATAACATCAAAGTCCACCATCCCCAACAATAGCAAATTTTCCTGGGTCTTCAGACCCCCAATAGATATAACACAGGATCTATAGACATGATCCACAACAATCGTATCACCCACGGGGGTGGATACATGAACAGGTAAGTCAAGACTACCACGAGTCGCACCCAAATGATGTGCAAAATAAGAGGACACGTATGAATATGTGGACCCTAGATCAAATAGAATAGAGGCATCTCTGTGACAGACAGAAATGATACCTGTAATCACTGCATCGGAGGCAACTGCATCACGCCTGTCAGGAAGTGCATAGAATCGCGCCTAGCCTCCACCATATCTCTCTTCGCCCCTGGGGCGACCACGAGAAGACTGGCCTCCACCTCTACTAGACTGAGATGGTGCTGAAGATGAGGGTTGGTCCCTCTGCTGAGTCTTGTCCCTACGGAGTCGAGGGCACTGTCTCCTCGTGTGGCCAAACTCACCACACTCATAACATGCACCTGGTGCTGGAGAAGGGGACTGAAGGGAACCCCTCGCCGCAGAAGAACCCTGGGCTGAAGAAGTAGGTGCTGCACTCTGGGCTGGAAGGGCACTAAATGATGACTGACCCTGCTGAAACCCCTGTCGACCACGACCATAAGAACCTCCGCTCTGCTCTGGGCGGCCTGAATGAGAAGGTCTAGATGAGCGACCTCTGCTCTGCTGGGAATGCCCTCTAGATGGAGCATCACTGAAACTGCCAGAACCACGAGGCCTCTTGGCCTCCCGCTCCTCTCTCTCTCGGCGACGATCGGCCTCAATGGAGCGTGCCATATCAGCAACCTACTCGAAAGATGATGACAAAACTCTCTCTCTGGTCATAAGAATGCGGATGGAGTAGTTGAGGCCATCAATGAACCTCCGATCCTCTCCCTATCGGTAGGGATCATCCATGTGGCATGCCTCGCCAGCCGAGTAAATGCGAGCTCATGCGGGTCACGGACATGTCGCCCGAACCAACCACTCGAGCGGCGACGTAGCTCCTCGTGACGAGACCGAGGTACATATTTCTCTAGAAAGAGAGTAGAGAACAGGCTGCCATGTGAGAGGTGCTGCTCTCGCGAGGACTACGCCTCTCAAACTCTTCCCACCGATCAAATACGGGACCAGTGAACCGAAAGGAAGTAAATGAAACTCCGCTCGACTCAAGAATACCAGCCGTCCGCAACATCCTCCGACACTTGTCCAAGAAACCTTGGGCATCCTCGCCCTCAACGCCACTGAAATGGGGTGGCTGAAGTCTACCAAATCTCTCGAGACGACGCCTGCTCGTCGTCGGGCATAACTTGAACCATATGCTCCGGAGCTGGAGCTGGTGGAATAACCGGTGCAACCACCGAGCGGGGACCGCCTGCGGCGTCCGAAGTCCTGCACAACCTGCTCTGGTATGCGAGCTGCGGGGTCTGCGCGACCACCCCTCGTCTGAGATGTCGCTGCGGTAGTAGTAGCCGAGATTGCCTGAGCCAAACCGGAACACGCCGATAATATCGAGCGGGAGTCTCACGAAGACCGAGGAATAGCAATAGATGCTTGTCCGGCCCCGAGTCGGGGCTGCTGGAGCATCGACCACTAGGGGTCGCTCCGGACCGGTACAACGGGCGGGTCGGTCGGCGCCGCCTCGGCTGCCCTACCTCTACCTCTAGCACGACCGCGCCCGCGGCCTCTAACAGGTGGCAATGGAGGTCGTCCACCTCGTCCGATGCTCGCGTTCTCGCCATCTGCGAGAGAATAGAATATAGAAGTTCTGTTCTCGGAACAACAAGATCGCACGACGGAGTTCAAGAAAAGTGAAGTGTTTCCTAAAGGTTCGTAGCCTCCCGAGGATAAATACAGGTGTCCCCGTACCGATCCACAAGACTCTACTAACCGGCTCAAGACTCAAGAGGCCTAGTAAACCTAGGCTCTGATACCAACTTGTCACGACCCCAAATCCGGTCGTGATGGCGCCCAGCACATTGCTAAGCCAGCCTGACCAATCAATAACAATAACGGAGCTAGAAGCTCTCTTTAGCCTATTTAAGCATATCAAATCACGAAGCAACAGCAATATATATAACGAAAACGGGGGAACCAAGTCCCATAATACACCAACTCCCATAGACCGAAGGGTCAAGAGTCATGAGCCTCTACTGAACATAAGTGTATAAAGGTTTACAAGATACCAAGTGCGGAAAGAAGTGTCAATACATAATCAAAAGACAGTAAGAAGGAATATCGGGTCCTGCGGACTCTGCAACTACCTCGTATATCCCACAGATGTCGCCTCGCACAGCTACTGGATCACTGTTGAGAGGTACCTGGATCTGCACACAAGGTGCAGGGAGTAAAATGAGTACTGCCAGACTCAGTGGTAATAAACAAGGGTAAGACAGCGCAGATAAGAAATCCGCAATAAAGCACTAAGTAAAGTTGTAATCAATTACCCTGTCACAGAATCAATATCGACTGTACCTGTACCAACAAGTACCAGCAAAACAGTATAACAGCTAGTAGATGTAGCTAAATGCAATGCAATGCATGATATGACCGCTACGGCGCGTAGCCCGATCCAATTTGGGTACCCGTGCTCATTGTGGGGGTTCAGACTCCGGAGGGGCTCCTACAGCCCAAGCACAATATCACTGCGGCGTGCGGTCCGATCCAACATATATACCGCTGCGGCGCGCAGCCCGATCCACTACCAGTCAGCTAATGTGCAAATACAGCCTCGCAGGCTCAAAAGTAGTTTTGAAAACCCATTTATTATTTTTCAGTTGGAAAACAGTAATATCAAGTTCCCAGAGATTGGAAATAGCATGATAACTGAGATAGCTACGGACTGGTAGTAACTAACATGTCAATATGATAAGACAATGATAACGATCCTCGCTGGATCCAATAACTGGCTCATGGCCCACAAGTATACTCAACCTCCCAAGAAGGGGGTTCCTCTGCTCAAGAGTGGCCAATATCTCAATATATAGTATGCAACCATCCGAGAAGGAGGTTCGACGGCTCAGGAATAGCCAATGTCATAACACAGTATCAACAAGTCGGACTAAGCCATAGTCCCCAATCACAATCGACCCCGCACTCACAAGAGAGTACGTGTCTCGCCACTATACAGCGTCACAAAGTGGAGTTTCGAACCCGCTGGTCATCACCCACATCTATTACTCACCTCAATACAGTGCGACGCCTACTCCGCGATGCTCTTGCCACGAGAATCAAGCTCCGTACGCGTAGAATCTGATCAAATACAGTAGAAATACAACAAATTAGGCCAATGGGACGACACCCAATCAATACAACTCAATTTACATCAAAATTCCCAAAGTTGTCAAAACCCGACTTTCGGTACGCTTCTCAAAAAATTACAAAAGTCAGATATTCGGAACCCTCATCTCAACACGAGTCTAAGCATATCAATTTTACCAAATTCGGATTCCATTTGCCCATTCAAAACCTTGATTTTCTAAAGTTCAAGCCTAGGGTTAAATCTTCCATGAATCACCCCAAATTCCTCCATTTTCATGATATAATTGCATAATATTATCAATACTAATCATAGTTTAAGTCCATAGTTGATTACCCGATGATTTCCCTTGACTTTCTCTTCAAAATCGCCCAAATCGCCTCTAAAGCCGAGACCCAAATGTGTGAAATGTTTCTGAAATTTTCTAACTTCTGATACACTTAACTCACTGCGATTTTCGCTTCTGCGGACCATTTTCCGCCCCTGCGGAACCGCTCCTGCGACCAATTGGTCGCTTCTGCGAACCCAGGCCTATTTGGCCATTTCCGCACTTGTGATCCAAGGACCGCTCCTGCGGGTCCACCCCTGCGTAAATTCCTCCGCCCTTGCGGCCTTTCCCGCTTCTGCGGACAAGAGTCCGCTCCTGCGGACTCGCCTATGGGATCACCAATCCGCTTCTGCGAATTTCCCCATCTCGTCCCTTAACCGCTCTGCGGTCTCAACTTCGCTCCTGCGACGCCGCCTCAGCGGACATTTTGCCGCTTCGGCGAAAACAAGTGCTCCTGCGCCCCCTCGTCTGCTCCTGCGGACTCGCTCCTGCGCCCCCATTACCGCAGGAGCGAAAACAACAGAACCAGAACACTTCCTAGCAATTTTCAACATTTTCTCCCGTTTAGCCACCCGAAACCACCCCGAGGCCCCCGGGACCCCAACAAAAACCACCAACATACCCCAAAGCACGATATGAACTTGTTCCAATCATAAAAACACCATCCTAAACATCACATTCACCAATTACACACGGATTCAAGCCTAAGTTTCTTCAAAACTTCCGAATTACACGTTCCATCAAGAACCCGACCGAACGACGTCCGAATGACCTGAAATTTTGGAGGCATATCCAAAATCACCTAACGGAGCTACTGCAACTGTCGGAATTCCATTCCGACCTCCGGATGAAAATCTCACCTACCGTTCGGATTTCGCCAAAGTTCAACCTTAGCCAATTCAAACCTATTTCTACAACGGGCCTCCAAATTCAATTTCGATTGCTCCCCTAAGTAACAAATCACCTCCCGAAACTAACCGAATCATCAGAATCCGATTCCGAGCCCTCTAACCAAATAGTCAACTCCATGTTGACTTTCCTTATTCAAGTTTCCTTCAAAAAGGCTATATGCCTCATTTTCAATCCAATTCACTCCTAACTCACCCGATAGACTCTAACACTGATATAAAATCATAAAACATGTAATTCCAACATAACGGGGTGGAAATTTCCGTGACGACGGGCCGGGTCGTCACAAATATAAGAAATAACATTGCGACTAGTATGACCTGAAATTCCTTTCTACTCTATACGAGGCAAATTCGGCAGAGCTAAAGTCACAGTCTTGGCATGGCAATCTAAAATAGCATGATATGGAGATAACCGGTCCATGCCTAATATAATATCAAAGTCCACCATATTTAGGAGCAATAAATCAGCACGGGTCTCGAGACCCTCAATTACAATAATACATGACCGATGAACTCGATCAACCACAATAGAATCGCCTACTGGTGTAGACACAT